>JANTCA010016410.1:0-25308 GCA_024741275.1 Chironex yamaguchii | reverse complement strand
GCTTTTAAGTATGATTTTAGCGCAATGTCGCAAATTTTCAAGGCGATTTTCAAGTTTTGTACCACAAAAAGATTGAATTATTTTATGTGAAAATGTGAGGCGTACATGCTACTTGGATAGAGCAAAGGTAACGGAGAGCTATAAAGAATTAAAGAATAGGTAATAATGACAAAAGCTGGAAATAATTACAGCATAATTTTAGGTTTGCAAACGCAATTGGGTGGGATACTTAATTACTGATGCTGCACACTGGCAGGATGAACAACGGACTGAAGTCAGATATAAACAACCTCATCAAACCATTGCTCAATGTGACCAAGAGTTTTGTATCAACAAGTTGCGGTGGCTTACGGGGGGCTTGCGTCATTCATGGGGGATAAGCCCCCAAAACCCGTCCTTCCTTGGCACCGCCACCACTTATCAATAGAAAGAAGACGACATGCGCCTAACTTAAAGTGGAAATGAAATCTGCCCAACTGCAAGGGCATGAAATCATTGTATACTTGATATTATCTGTTCTGATATGACTAGATGACTTCTATTATGACGTGTGTGTCAAAAACTCGAAGTTAATGACTATCTCAATTTCTGTTCATGTGGAATAGCATGATTTTAATTGGTGTGTGTGACACCTTGATAACAGGAGAAAGGGCATGAGCTAAGTATCACAAGTGTACGTCTTTTGTTTCAGATAGCATTTTTCAATAGAATGACAGGTTCCTCACACCCAGTCGTAGGACTGTACACAAACATGTATAGGGAATTGGAACAACACGATGAGTTTTTAGATTTAGAATATTCAGGGGTTCTCAAGGACAGTCAATGGTTTACCGAGAGGTCAAAGAAAGGGCAAAAGTTGTACTTGTGCTCAAATGTGGGAAAAAGAAGGTCCTTGCAGCAGAATGGTCCTGCTGTATGGGTGTGAACCTATTTGTACCATAACAAAGTTATAAAGGCTACAAAAAGAGCGATTCTCGGGTCAGTACAATCCATACAGGCAGGTGTTCAGAAACGTCGTCTGAAGCCGTTAATTAAGAGAAGATGAACGTTTCGATGAGTTACAAGCCACAGCTTACACTATTTAAAATAGGTTGAAGGTCATACTTAGCCATCAATAAGGCTTAATATTTACCTAAGGAATCGTTAATAAATGAATAGCATGCCATTCAAACAAAGAACAAGTGAGGCATAGGATGTATCCTTCGGCAACTCCAGCATTGATGGAATAGAAAGATACAGCCAATCTACTACCGCTTATGATCAAAAAGAGAGGATATGCCTGGCATGGGAACAGCCACCATTGGACGACAGAAGTCTTAGATGTCCTGCGTTTCAAACTTACTAAATGTCTTCGAAACTTCGAGAGCGACTGACCTAGCTTCAACGGTTGTATTCAGGGCGTGGCAGTTGCGCTAAAGAAATGAAACTGATAAAATTAGCAGACCTAGCCACGCAAAAGCCATATTGTGAATCAAATTAGAATCAACGTTTTACCAGAGACTCTTTAAGGACTGAAAGACTTTAACAGATGAAAAGAAGTACACTAATTGATATATAACTGCAACGATTAGGCCACTCACCACAAACATCAAGGCAAGGAATCACAGTTGAGAATTTCCAAGAAGGGAAAAATGTATGAAAAATGTATGAAAGATGCATCTATATCTTACTACAGCAAGACAACTCTCCAAAATACATCGGCTTTCATATTATTTTAGATAGGCTTTATCAATGTCCAAGGAACAGTCCATATCCAAGACTTTCTCACAGGTATTCCTCCCTTTTCGACTTTTTAAGTAAGGTCCATTTTGACCATTTCCAGAATTGGCGCAATAATTCACTATTTTCACACGTACCGGTATTCAGTTTCTTAATGTTGACAATTTCATGTCATGATCACCTTGCTCTAAACTTGTCTCGCACATTTCCTTTTCCCCGTAGTGTCTCATTTTGATCAGAATTCGATTGATTAATAATTGCACTACGATAGTCATTAAAATATAGAATTTGCAGCTTGATCACCCTATAAAATGGAACGTTCTATCCGCAAATTAAATCTCAGGCATCAGTAAGGTCGCAAATTCGCCGATATAACGAATTTCATTTTTTACTGGTTATACATTGAGTTCATTGCACCCCATTTTTGTGGATCATGAACTACAATCACTGTCTTTCAAAAATAGATTCAATTGCTCCCCACCAAACTTTAAAAGCCGAGCTGGCCTTGTCTGAGATCAGGATTTCGCCTGCAACTTATCAGATGATTGATGCACAGACGAGTCCAAGTTACTTAATATTTAGTGAGTAACAAAGTTTACAACTTACTACTATCACTGGTGTAGTGCGTGCGCAATAAACATGCCTCCAAAAGCGAGACAACAAAACCACAATGCAAAACGCATAAACAGAATGTCAACAACTGGAATTCAAGTAGCAAAAAAATGATACACTGCAACCATTCACAAGATAAGACTGAGACTTTCCTTGAATAACGATGACAAATCTAGCTCTTAAGCAGATATCCTCCTCAATTTTCAATTAAATATACAGACTACCTAATCATCACTGTGCCCTGAAAGTTACGGTCACCTGTCAATAATAGTTAATTTCAAAACGATATATACGTATATATACAAAACCCAAATATTACAAATACTGCAAGTGTTAGTACAAAAATAAACCCGTAGCCAAAGCCAGGTTTGAAGACAATCAGATTCGCTGACGCGGAACAGAAGCCAGTCGTCAAACATAAATATGATAAGCACAATTCAGCGTTAAGCCTCAACATTTGTCATGGGAGCAGAAATGCCATCACGCTGTGATGAAGGGTACGCTGCTGTAAACCCATCAAATAATACCATAAAGAGATTAACAAATACTGCTTTTCATTTACAATGCGAGCATGCCTTTACATATTTTACTTTCATTTCAAAACAAACTATTTTAAGTCGATCAGTATCTAGGCAATAGCAGTGAATCTCGATTAAATAGCAGTAATATGTGAAAAATGCAATCCAGGGACTAGGGAATAGAAAAATGAAACTGAAGTGCCTCGGCTTCATGAAGAGAATGTAAGTTGCAGCAAGAAGTTGGCCTGGGCTGTTCTGTTTACATTAGCTGGTAATTGCGGCCTTGAGACCGAAGTTAGTCTGTCCCTGTTGATTGCTAACTTCCCTTTGTTTACTGTATTAAGTGCCTAGGCCTATTTCTATTTGTAACATGCAATTCGTTTACTCCGCATTGCATAAATTTGGGTTTGCTACACGAAGTGCTGTAATTGCCCTACAGGATGACACTGTTCTTGCTTTGCCTTCCCATAAACATTATACCGAATCTTATCTTGTTCCCAATAACACGTACGCGCACGGAGTTCTCTATGTCCATATCAACAGGATTTGGTGCCCAAACGAAACAGATAGTGGAATTCAACCGATAACGTTCCATCTTATAATCTTAACAATGTCGGTGGAAATTACGAACATTTCTGCTTCGTACAAAAGTGTTTTGCCTACCTGGCAGGCAGAGGGTAAGATTTGCATCAGATCAGTTGCTTGTGTAAACGGGAGGTAGTTCTGATACACTTTTTGCAGTGAGGCGTCTTATAGTGTAAATGGGGTCTTAGTGCTCCAATGAAGGCCCACAATAAGATGTTTGCAAATGAGAAACTTCCATCACTATGTAACTACAATTAGCTAATAAAAGACAGACAACACGAATTAATAATAACGTCTCAGCACACAAACGGAATAAACGAAAGGAGATCCACAGTGAGAGTACAAATATTTCTGACGCATTCCCATATCATGGCACAGGGCCCCCACGAGCTAAAGCTGATGGTTCTGTGTCACATTTTTAACTTTTTGCAGTTTCCCTGGTAACTTGACAGAGAAAACAAGTTTAGCAGCAAGACCAATTTTGCTTCGATCAATCCTCTGTGTCAAATATATGCGTACGCTCTCCTTTTTGACCCAAATGACCCATCAATGTCACTGCGCAAAAATTTTGTACAATCAGTATTAAATCCAAGCAAATGTATGAAATAGAGGAACCTAGACGCAATTTCAAAACAATAAACAACGAAAAATCAAGTCTGCAAAAATGTCTCCCTTCAGAAGACTTAAAGTCTTTTGACTTAAGAATTCAGCTATTTCAGAAGACCACTCCTCACGACATTATTAAAACTTAAGACGCTGTGATGTTTGTTGAATTCTTGTCGACTGGGTACACTTTCCAACTGTTTAGACTTCCTAAAGCAAGTCTTTTTCAGACAAAGCAAAAACACTTAGGGGTTTGTGTGTTAATGTTCGCATCTGCTCCAGAACAAACGCATCGCAAATCAGAACAAAAATCGATCCAGCCGATGTTTCTTTTAAGGTACAATGATTTCCAATGCCTTCAAAAACTAATACGCTTGACCGTAAACTTACAAAAATGCCTTAGATATGTTCCACTAAAAATTCTGCATCTTTCGACTCTCGAATTCTTTGAAGCAAAGCACAACTAACATGCCCCAAGGGGAAGAGATCAAAATTTGGAACGACCAAACAATGTCGATACTCAGGGGCCACAGTTACGAATTACGCATATTTTGCAAGACAATCCTAATCTACCACCGACAACGAAATACAGATACAAATCTACTCCAACTACTGAGTTATCAATGTGTGATTGCAATCTATAAGGGAAACACCAATGTTAAAAACACCAAACAAAAAACTACTTAACAAAAGAACACAACCAAATTCAAGACCGAGGTAACTAAGCGTTCAACTACTGTGACGTCTTATAAGCGGGTTCCACTTGAAGATGTCCTCCTTCAGTGCATCATGCCCTGTCCTTTCTGCTATGGCCTGCAGAAGACTCAAGTGGCTAGATCTCAACACACTTCTTAAAAAGGCGTCGTACCCAGGTCTCCTTTACCTGCGTTCGATAATTTTCTTTCGATAAATTGGCTTGAGTTGGTTTAAAACTGTAAAAGTCCGTTTTCAGCTTGACAGTCTTTTTACAATGCTATCATGACAACTATTAGTGTTCGGGGTCTGTTAAGAGAACACTGCTTCCCAACAAGAGGTTTATACTATACTCAAAAATCCAACCATTATCACCACATTAAGACAGAGAAATGTAAAACCGAAATGTCTTGTATCATGTTAAGATTAACGCGTTGTAAGTGATATACAACTCCGTACCCGTTAAGAAGCTAGTAACCTCCTTAACCCGAAGTAGACTTGTACACTAAAACTTTTGTCATTTACTGGAAAAATACTGCTCAACAATTAAGCATCTGTAGTCAGTTCCTCCCAGCTACCAGATAAACCTTTCCTTTTTCCTCTTGGCCTTCTCATCGGGTCTAAAGATAGTGGACTTAATGGCCTCTGGGACATTGATAACATCGGTACCTGTTCCGAAACAACACTGCATACATCACTATCATAATCACTACCACCACCCTTCTTTCCCCTGCCGCCACGTCTGCCTCTTCTACGCCCTTTCGGTTTCTCCAAGTCTGTTGCATACCCAGTGCGTGGTAATGTCTGAGAATGAGGATAAGGTGCACCCTGTGGTGGCGGCTCATTGTACGAACTCGCAAGTGAGTCGAGTAAGTTGGACCCAAACGTCATTGACTGACCCCTCGTAGTTGACACAGAGTTGTCTGTGGGAAGAGCTGGATACAGCAACGGTGCAGAACTAACGGGAGGAGGAGCTGAGGGCGCAATAGTAGGCTGCGTTTGTAGAACAGCTTGAGTTGGTGGCATGTTTAGATGAGAAGTTGGCACGGGCTGCTGAGGAGACGTTGCTCTCTCCAGCTGAAATTTCGAGAGTCGAACAAGAAGGTTTCGCAGCTCTGCAATCTCTACTTTAAGCTCATTGATCTGTTTCGTCTGACGTTCAAAATATATCGTCATGTTACCTGCACCTCTTCCTCCACGCCCACCCCCTGAGCCACCACCGCCACCTGGACCACCACCGCCAGGACGACTGCCCCCGAAACCACCCCGACCATCATCTATGTCATCCACATCATCCTGTGCAGCATCTCCTTTAAAGCGTTGATTTATGTTATCCTCTAGCTCATCTATTCGGTTAGTGATGGTCCGAGCAACGCGTTCAAACATGTCATTTTCATGATCATCTGGTGAATTACCTTCATCTCGTGCGTAAACTTCCTACAAATGAGAAAGGAAAAAGACAATAAAAATAAAAAGCATAGCACATATGATGGGTTGGTGGATGTTAAATCATCTTGCATACATTGTTGTGTACTGTCAAAGACCAGAGTCGCATTCCTAAATGCAAGTTAGTAAAATTTATGCAAATCAGAGCATACAAAAAAGAAACATGCTCGGACTTCCAAAACCTACATAAAACAAAAACAATATTGTGCTGGACTAAATAATACTGATAAATATAGCTGGACATACTGCCGCTGTGTACGCTGATAAAAACCCATACAATTTAATACTTACCTTTATCAGTTAATGTTTAACATTATCTTTACACCATCTGCTCTTTTTTATGTTATACGTTATGTTCGTCATGTTATGTTTGTTAAGTTATGTTATGTCATGTCATGCCATGTCATTTTATGCTATGTTATGCTATACAATGTTATGCTATGCTACGTCATGCCATGCTATGTCATGTCATGTCATGCTATGTCATGTTATGTCATGTCATGTCATGTTATGTTCGTTATGTTATGTTATGTTATGTTATATTCGTTATGTTTATGTTATGTTATGTTATGTTATGTTATGTTTTGTCATGTCATGTCATGTCATGCTATGTCATGTCATGCTATGTCATGTCATGCTATGTCATGTTATGTTATGTTATGTTCGTTATATTATGTTATGTCATGTCATGTCATGTCATGTTATGTCATGCTATGTCATGTTATGTCATGTTATGTTATGTTATGTTCGTTATGTTATGTTATGTTATGTCATGTCATGTCATGTTATGCTAAGTTATGCTATGCTATGCTATGTCATGTCATGTCATGCCATGCCATGTCATGCCTTGTCATGCCAAGTCATGTCATGTCATGTCATGCTATGTTATGTTATGTTATGTCGTGTCATGTTATGTTATGTTATGTTATGTTATGTTATGTCATGTCATGTCATGTCATGTCATGTCAAGTCATGTCATGCTATGTCATGTCATGTCATGTCATGCTATGTCATGTCATGTTATGTTATGTTCGTTATGTTGTTATGTTATGTTATGTTATGTTATGTTATGTTATGTTATGTTATGTTATGTTATGTTATGTTATGTCATGTCATGCCATGTTATGTTGTCATGTCATGTCGAGTCATGCCGTGACATGTCATGTCAGAATCATCAGCTATGTTGCTAAATTTATTACTAAATTTGTTTTCTACTTGGTATATCAATTACAACTAAAACTCTACGCAATTAAACAAGATCACCAATAAGAACGCCATGGGAACAACATCAGTTATTTCCTACAAATCCATAACGTACTCAAAAGAAACGTGTTCACGAAAACATTCGCTCGACAGACAACACGGACGATGTTCGGCGTAATAAACGATCGCAAAAATACGTCTGCTTAACAATGTGACTTGCTGAACGACTGACCATAAACCACATCGTTACCTAAACATCGTCAAGACCTTCCAAGTAGCTGTCTAAGATCACAATAAATGACAAGTGGGCACCTAATATTCAAAAGTCGATTCAGAACGTCAGATCTTTCCAAACGCAAACAACCTACACAGTAAGCTTACACAATCAACAATTTAACGACATAAAGTGATATATTGCATAATTCCGATCTTGTGCCTAGTTTTGATTATTTTTGCTCTAACGTCACAATACTTACAAGTGGGCTGCACTCTTTCTGCATCTGATGACCAAACTCGATCCTCTTTTTCTTTGAAAGTGCTTTCTCCACTGATAATATCAGTTGGGCTTGTTGCATGACGGCATTCGCCTGTGCTTGCGCATACACCCGTGCAAATGTATCCGACAACAATGCAATATACAGATTTAAACAGACGACGGAAGTCATAGCAAAGTAAGTCCCAACCAAGATTTGAGCCATCAAACGGTCAATTTTGACAAGACCTTCCCAATCAAAGTCGCCAACCAGCGTAGCCTGTGCAAGTAAGAGACATCAGTTGTCAGTTTTGCTTGAACAATCATGAGTTAATTCAAGTTAAAAGATTTTAAAGCTAAAAAGCCAAAAACGACAAACACAAACTGATCAGCTCGAGGTTAATAAATAAACGACGTAACAAAAATAATGGAAACGTAACAAAAACTACATGAAAGCTTTAATGAAAGTAGAAGCACTCTGAGCGGAAACCTCCGCCAAGTCAGCATTGTTATTCAATTACCGTAAAAGCTGTATTAGGCCACAGGGGGGTTCATTTAATTTTTGAGGTCCTTGTGGAAGGGACTTATTAGAGACGAGGACTTATTACAGTAAGGAGGCTTATTATAAAAATTCGCAGTAAGGTTACAAAATTGTGTTTTTGGTGTTCGCAGGGCTAAAAATCTATGAAAAATAGCTAGCTAGTAGCTACTAAAAGCTAAAAAATGTTAATTTTGTCCAGCTTTAATTAAGACTCAGTCCTTATCTTTATCAGAATCATAGGGGTCAATTGACAGGTCTGGAACATCTTCTTCAGGGGGATCCAAATCAGTATCCTTAAGGGTTCTAAGACCCATAATTAAGTCTCCACATGGGCCATATTTGGCACACATGATCTGATTATCATCAGATCCACCAAGTGACCCACTTAGAGCACAAATTTGAAACTCTTTCGAATGATAGCCTCTGGTAAACAATCTCCATGCCTCCAGAACCCAATTAATCATTCGCTTTCTTGATGGTGCCCTCATAATCCCCTGAGAAGCGAGTTGATGATCTTCTTCTGCAAGCCATTTGTCATGCATTTCCCTCAAATGGTCTTTCATGTGGGGGGCTTAATAGAGAGGGGGCTTATTTCACATTTTTGCTTCAGAAGAGGAGGCTTAATAGAGAGGGGGAGCTTAATAGAGTTTTTAAGGTAATCACTTAACAGGGGTGTTCCTGCGATCTCTTTGTCTTCTTATTTATTGTTGGCTTATCTTTCAATAGCACTACGAAGATTTCATTCCTGAATCCCAGACGGTGATACGGATCACCACTAATAGTTAACTGAAAATTTCGTCAAAATCCGTCCATAATTTTTGAGTTATCTTGCTAACAAACAAACCAACAAACCAATCAACCAATCAACCAACAAACCAATCAACCAACAAACCAATCAACCAACAAACTAATCAACCAACAAACAAACTAACCCCGATGAAAACATACCCTCCTTGGCAGAGGTACTAAGCTATTTCATCTGAACTAAACAAAATGGCAGTATACAAACGAACACAACACAAAGTCACACGTATGAAATAATCGCCTTGATAACCACGAAGGACTGAGCGAAAATAACCGTCTGTATCATAAATTAATAAAGCTAGAAAGCCGTACGGATACAAAACAAATCCAGCTGGGATATCACTCCCTATAACGCGTTACCTAACTCGTAACGTATGCACTCACAAACAAAATCTACGGATATAAGGCCTGTCCTTTATGCCTTTTGTTTGCGTGGCTTGTTTGAAGAAAAGTAGGAATGGTCGTTGGACGCCATCTGCTAATTGAGAGAACAACTTTGGTAGGGTGTGGATAACCGCAATGACGAAAATGGCCGAACAGGGTTTTAGTATGCTTCATTCCGGAAAGCGCGGTTTCCCTCTACCCTTTTCTGTGCTTAGAGGCATATAGTATACAGCTTGACGTTGTATTGAAACAACAATGGAATAAAACAGACAAACAACGTCAGAGGTTTGTTGTTTGTCGTTTGAAGACACGCCGCCTTCACGCCCTGAACATAAGCTCGGTACGGTCCAAATTTTTTTGGCTGTAAGCTCTTTTTTAAATATCAACTACTGCTAAAAAAACTAAGAAGTGTTTTCGGTTACGCCAGGCTATAAACCTCCCTTTCTGGAAAATACTGACTCCCCATTTGAAAGAGTGGTCATTGCCGACCATTTAAAACGATCTAGTTAAACAATTTTCTTTGCTTTGGCACAAGAGTCAGAAGTAATAACTTTACTTTGACGTCAATTCCACTTTCCTCCCTATAAATTTTAAACTTAACTCAGACTGTTTATTTTGTTGGCTTGTTTTAACGTCTGGCAGATCACGAAATTATCTCTACGTTAAGAGGATATATCTTTCCATAACCTCATCTTATCAATTACCCAACCTGCGAGACTCGTATTTAATTCAGCACAGCAATGTGGATAAGCCTATAAAAAGCAGCCAGGCTTGCATACTCGAATTCAACTTCCGACTTACGAAATAGCTGCGACCCGCCATTTCACAAATCATTCAACCTCGTACTGTGCGACGACACAGCGCCTGGCGCCGTTCTTTCGACCATCAAACAGGAAGGCAAAGACTCGTTTACACGATACAGACATATTATCGTGTCGCTTCGGTAAGACAATAACGGTGACGTCACACGATTGTTTTATTGTGTGCTTGTTTTGTTTTCTTGACTGTTTTACTGTTTTGTTGCGAGCACATCATCAATCATGCTGTCACCATGCCGGCATGGCCCGTTTACACGATCTCGTTATCATGTCGGCATGACAATGTACCGGTATGCCTACAAACATGGTTTTAAACTGGGTTAACACATCCTCATATCGGCATGATGCCGACATCGTCTAAACGAGTAGCTAAAAACAACAATATCATACCGGTGTCATTTGATGCCGGCATGCTACCGAAATCATGTAAACTAGGTTCTGGTGACCAATACATGAGTGAATATTTTGCTTCATCTTACGGCTACTTCTTTTGATACTGCTTTTGGTGGGGGTGCCTCGTGACACGCATTATCTGCTAACCAGTATCAGACCTCGAAGTTAGTCCATGCTAGCGTTATCGGGATTATCAACATGTGGCTATAAAAAATGTGGACTTACCGACCACACGGAAAACAACAGGTCGTTGAATTTGGACCAATTTCTGGCACTATCTGGTCCCATCACCTTTCCGTGCTCTGCACCACCAAATAAAATCCAGAAGCCAGCGGTATACGGGATGAAGAACTCGAAAAAGAGAAACGCGAACTTAAACGTGTCAGCGATAACAGAACCGAGGATTGCTATGAATGGACCGAGGCTTCTGAATGCTCGACAAGAACGCATGAAGCGGAGCCAAATGATAATAAGCCCTAGGGAATACACTTTGGGATGAATTTCATCTGCAACTGAATTCTTGGAGGCAATTGACATAATTCGTGTGACCATGAGCGTTAAAACAACAAAGTACGTGATCCACTCAAAAATATTCCACGGTTCACGGAAGTACGTTCTCTGGTAGGTTCGTATCTGCAGCAATTCTGATTCCAAATACTTCTTCTCTTCTGGCCAACGTGGATGACAGTAAGCGATGTCACGCTCAACTTGGCGAGTCCTCCAAGAACGCCATTTATTGTGTGCTTTCTCTGTTAATCTGACTTGGGTGATTTCCTATAATACAAAGCAGAAAAGGAAACGACATAAGTATCTTGAACCGTTATTAGGATGTAAAGCACGCCACATGGTTCATCTAAATTCGCTCTTAAAAACAGCACCAAATGCAAAGACTCACGATTTACATGCGTCTGAAACATTTAGTGCAAAATCTGATGTGGTAAGTCGCACAAAAAACGCAGTTCTTCTCTGATGTTGTTGTCGTGTGGTTGAAACTGTTTTGAGGCCGTATTCCTCACAAAGGCTACTCACCAAGCAGTATCACCTCCACCTCTTAAAAGAAGGAACTTCACACGACGACAGCAAAAGGATTTTTAAGTCTCACAAGACAGACTGAATCCGCTTTAAAACAAACTAAACAAAAATGTATCTGAAAAGATATGGAGTATTTGCGAACAATTCTGCAACATCACTCAACAAACATTCCTAAGAATTGGGCTTCTTTTTGTCACTACTACAAGCATAGTACGAGAATATTCTATAGAATTCAGTTCATCATGAATATACTTCTATATCCTTCTATAAACTCCCGAAACCCCAGCTGTAGCTCATATTGATACAGCAGAATATAAACAACTAGAAATTGGGTAAACTTGTTGCATCAGTATAAAGTGTCCTTTAAAATATAAATTTCATCAAAAAACTCAATTGAGTTGCCAACGGTAGTAGGTTTGTGTCATCACAGTAGCCTTCCTTGATAACTCGCGCCCAAAGCTATATAAGCTGGAAAAATTTAATACAAAATCAAGACTGGGCATGACTGCACGGGAATCACGAACAATGTTATATCTATGGCAGACACTGCCTTGAACACTGTTTCTGTCAAGTAAAAACAAGTTGTGCTGTTGGATTATAGGCCAACCTAACCTTAACCAAAGCTATTAACTGTTTAAAGAGATCTCTTATTTATCTATCAGCTTTGTAGATCTAGGTCTCTCCTAGTTGCAAAATTCCATTATGAATATTCCTTTTACAGTGATCTGTAGTAAAATAAATAGGCCACTTTGTTTCAATAAGCAATCATTCTCTCCCTGTTTACGCTTTACACGGCTAAAATGAAGACCACACAAAGCCCTTGTTCCTTTCTGTGTCTTTGAATTTTACAAGTACTTCTCAGTACTTCTCTTTAAAGTAATAACATCGACAACAATATCTTAAGAAAAATTGTCAAGTGATTAAATATATGAATTATGACACTGGGCTCAAAGACCTAACAACTAGGGATTGTGGTTTGGATCAAGACGCAGACATGTCCAGAAAGGACAAAAAGCATCACCAACTCTTTGTAAATAAGTGTTAAAAGTCCACGATCATGGACTTCCTTTGCAACAATACGTGTCATGTGCAGAGAGACATGTTTTGCGATAGTACAACAGTTAACGCTGAAGCTATGAGACTACAAAAATGACATCTTTAATACTGAGTCTTTGCAGTCTTACAAAACTTAAACATCGTCTTGAAAAAGTGAAATTTAGCAAAAACAACTTAAAAGCAATTTTCGACTTATGCGGTTTAGTATGAGAGCGCCATAAATTAAAGCGAAAATCACGCCAACCAGAAAACAACCGAAAAGCGAGGCAAAATGCTAAATGTTACTCGAAGAGTTTAAGTGAATGGACAAACTCTGCCTATATACAAAGCCCCGCAATGTTTATAAAATTCATATTGATTTGATGGAAACACGACCTTCCGCAGTCAATTATCCAAAAATAGTCGTCCTTGTATAATTTGGCACTTTCCAATTTTCCCAATAAATGTCTGCCTAGAGCAGTCACAGACGTTTTGGGTTTGTACACGTGAGGTGGCTGGTCCTTAGAGGAAATCCTGCTTGGCGAGCACAAGATGGCATATAGTGTTTTATCCTCTCAGGTAATTTTTGGGATGCATAGTCTAAATACTTGGTGTCACGGATACAGATATTGATAAACAATTAAGCTATTTTGTGCGATAGTCTCACAGCCCTTATGAATGGATCCAAGGATCTTTCTAGTAACACAGACTACGCGTGGATTAGCTGCAGAAAACACTTCCTGGTTGGCGTTACCCCACAAAGCTTACTTTTCGTCAGTTAACTAATACCATTACGAAATTTGCTTTGATGGGGAAGTTAGCAGGTTCCCGAGTCCACAAGCCATGGGCACAAGGATATCGGTCAATAGGCATGGGTCCAAGAATATCGGTCAATGAGCATGGGTGCTAAAGCGGGGTTAAAGGGCAAGGGCCAAAGGATACAGGTCAAGGGGCATGGGTCCTAGAGCAAAAGGTACAAGGGCATAGGTCAAAGTATACGTAAACAGTTGGCCGCAAGTGACTCGTTCGGTAAGGAGTTTCCAGTACTTGCTAACTAAATCAGTGCTCAAATTACTATGTATCCCCAAAGATGTCTCGTTATCTTTTCACAATGCAGGACGTACGGTGTACAGTGCCACAACGAGCTACAGCATCGTTCTAAATTAAATTCCAACAACATGAAAACTTAAGACAAATTCCAAGTAAAGTACCAGTTGCAATAGTTGTGACTCAAACTGAAAAATGCAAACATTTTAAGAAATAATGACCTGACCTCTTAATCTTTGGACTTGAATAACGGCTTTTTATTGGAAAAACAACGGAATTCGTAAAAATCTCAAGAAATAAAAGTAACCACCAGCCAAAACGCAAAATACGATTTTGAAAAAGAACATAGAAACTTTAACTGGTAGAAACGTTCACTTCATCAACCGTCCCTGATAAGCAAACGAGGGCACTCTACACTCCTACGTTCAACAACCCTTCGTCTACTTTTTATTGGTACATGATACATTTGCTATTGCAATATAAATCATCACCCAAAAAGGCGGCTATAACGAGACGATAGGTGTCCTTGTAAACTTCTGTTAGACCTTGATTAAATGCACATGCTTTTGTTAACTATTCACCATAATTTTTGTAAGAACCTAATACCTTTTTTCATTTACATGAAATGCTAAATCTTATTGCGAATCAACTCTTCGTGAGACTTATTGCAAAAGAAAAAAAACTAAAACAACCAAAATGAACAAAAGCCATTGAAACCGTCCTTTATTAAACAGACATGTAATCATGTGGAGCACTAAGTGATCGGTAATATAAAGAATGGCCAAGGCGTTAAGAACAATTGAAACGAATTTGCCTCCTCTGCTGTCGTGAAGTGCATGCCTATAGCTCAATTCGAGGACTGTAACTACTAAGAATCAAACAACTCGACTTCTTACCAGAACAGAAGAGTTTACTCCGATTCTGGATTTTGATATTACTGGATTCAACATCATTTTTATGTACAAATTTAAGGGTTTAAAAAAGGTAGATTACTTAATTTCTTTTAACAGTAGTTTTTGGTTATTATTACATCAAAACCAATCAATTGCACAAATGATTACAACCCCACCCAAACAAAATGTCCCAATATTCCTTTTACAACATCAATTGATATAATTATCAATATAAACATAACCAGGCGCTTTACGCAATTATCACATTATACATGATACTGTCCAAATTCTAGAACTCCAACAACAAGACTATCCAGATTCTATAACACCTCCATCAAGACTACCAGTTAAAAGATCAAGAGAATTGACAGACACACAACATCCAATGTTCCTTTTAAATAGATTCCACCTTACCACCCATGCTGTCAAAACCCAAGGCCCCAGTACCAATCACTGAAAAGAATGATAAAGTATGCAGGCTGCAATGTAAAACACTGTCCTGTCATCTACATTGGAGAATCCAAAAGATCTTTAGGACTGGGAGAACAAGAACATAGAAGAGTTGCAGAAAGGTGTAACAGAAAAAGTCATGAGACACGTAAGCACTGCTGGAAGAATGATCACACATCTAATTAGCGAAACAAGAAAATTCAAGACAAGGAGACCAACACCAGAACGAGGGCATTCAAAGAACACACAACTTGCAATACAGCAATCACGTAAACAACATATCTTACAATCTTCCATAAATATGGCTGCCAGGACTAGAAAATAGAGAAAAAAACAACAAAAATTCTTTGACACTACCTCTAGGTATATCTCGACCATGTCATCGCCGAGGTCCGTACAATGAGTTATAAATAGTTCAACAACCTCGCGACAATAGCCTGAAGATGGGGGAAGAACCTCTCCAAGTAGCTCAGAAAAATTCATGACATGATAAAATTCAAACATCCAAAATTGGAATCGTATCAACTTGGAACCGTAGCAAACAAACACACTGACAAACCAATGTCTCTTATTTAAAAAACTTACCATGTAAATGAAATAGACCGTCATCAACACGCCGATCATTTCCAATACCAACCTCCACCAATGACTGGTCAGTGGGTTATAGTAATTTCGATCTCTTGGAATGAACAGGCCGAGAAATGTCCAAATCAGAGTGTAGAATAAATTAATTGAAACTAATATCGACGATCCAAACTTGCCAAATAGTCCCCACTTGACGAGCAGCAGTCGTTGAAAGACAGGATGCATAATTAGATCAAGTTGGTTGTACTGCACAATCACCTACAATAAGCAACAGCAAGGATTAAATTCACAGGTTTTCGATAGGTTTTCACAGATCATACCAGGGTCACGTGTTGAAACTCCTTAGTCACAGTCAACATGCTGTACGAAGATAGTGAATTATCCTGTACAGTCAGCATCCGAATTGTACCCAATTCTATTACATTAGATTAAGGTTCCCTTGAAAGATACGAACATGCATTATAAATAATTAAATTATAATAAGATAATTAAAAGATGGTTTGATTAGCTCAAGATGCAATTCAAGCAAATAAATGTGTCGACCTAAGAATGATAGCAGATCTCTTCTTCCGACATGATAAATAGCTGCCATGTTTGTGTGCCGTAATGTCTTACGTTAAGTAACGATGACTGTAAACAAAAGCAATTTCAATTGTAACTAAAACGAACACTTGTAAGAAGGAGGGGTAAGATGGAACGTAGAAGAAGTTGCAAATCTGAGAGCTGTTGGAAATACTTCTGTTAAAATACACATTAAATCTCCTCACCTCTAGAGGTGTTTTAGCAAATGTTTTTTCTTTCTTCGACTTTTTTATTCCCTTTTCTTTCATTTTCCTTTTCAGTTCTTTTTCTTTCTCCTTCTTCTCAATCTTTTCCCTTTTCGTCTTCGGAAGTTCGTCCTCCAAGAACTTCGGATCCTTTTCGAGGTAACTCAAGTAGAAATAATGCTTCCTAAATGCCCTATCAATGTTATGGAACTGTTCAATGGCCTCCATCGCAATATGAGGCATTTTTTCAATCATAAGAGACAAACATGGTGTTCCACTGTCGTCGTACACCCCAACGGGAGCTCCATGTTCAATAAGGTACCGTGCCGCCTCGGAACGAGCTAAATTGAGTAACATAAAAGTGCATAAAAGTTTAATTCCGTTAAGACCCAAGGCACATCCGAGAACACGACAACACGATATCTTTACATTACACTGGAGAGTACAAAACGGTATAACAGTATAAAAGTAACAGGTTAGCTGCCACAAAAGATGCACCAATGTCAATCAATTGAATCAAAACAGTTAGACATAGCATCCAGGATTTCAATAAGGCTGTTAATGCTCACAATCTGATATTAAGTAATGGGTTGTCTTATTCAGTATTACAATTCCTTACATACTGCGGTCATTTTTTCCAGGTAAAATCATAACAAAAGGGTAGGACAGTAATCGAATTAGATGTTTGAAGGAATCAAAATACGTGTCATGACCAGATGGCATCTGTATAACTGGCAACAAGGCCTCCTTTCTACTAAAAATGTAACTATCGAGACTTGACATCAGTTAAGCGAAAGTTCTACCAAAGCACTGCGGCATTTGCCATTGTTACATCGAGATAAACATTCATACGACAAATAACCCTACTTTAAACCTAGCTTAAGTACTGTTTGTCATGGTGAAATGGACAAGGTGACAATTTTACGCATGTAGGAATGACACTTCCGTTCCCCGTCATCACAAGAAAAGGGTTGTCTATGAGAAGTAACAGCAGCTCACCAGGAAGAGCTAACTGTCTAGTACAATACCCGACCCTGGCATATAAATCGGCTATGCTACATAACAAGTATACTACTAAAGAAAAGTTAACAGTTCTTTTCATATTCGGATGATATTTCAATTTAATAAGATAAAATAAAAATAGTACAGAAACCACTCTACATTCTCGCTTTCTGCTCAAGGGCTTGACTAGCATTGGTAAAGCAGCAAGATGCAGTCAAGATTTTCCCAACCAAATGTGTTAAGCATACATAAGAAAATATGGAGGTAAATTTTAATTGCCCTGCAAGAAAGACAGAAGTTTTTGTTAATTAAGATTATGAGGCTGTACTTGGCATTCGCATGTAGCATGTAAAGACATGATTGAGTAAATCCTAAAAACAAACTTTACCTGTTTCTGCCGCTACAAATAATGGTGTTCTCTGTTTGTAATCCCGGTCATTTATATGTGCACCAAGCCTGAGCAACGTTTTGAGGGATGATGTCCCATTATTCTTGGCCGCATAGTGCATTGGGGTCTGCATCTCTTCTTTGGTAGCAGCATGTATGTTCGCTACAAAAAAGATAAATCCACGCTTTCAATAAACGGACAGTATCATGTGTATATTGTATACTTCTGCAATTTAAATGTCCAGGAAGTAGAAGAAAGTACACTTCCAGGAAGTGTTTTACAAAACAATAAACCGGTTTATAAGAAAACAAGTCCTAGCACATTATATACACGTAAAAGCCTTCTAAAGTACACCATTTACAACTACGAGAAACCTAATTTAACGGCAAAGCCTTGTTAAGACACCTGGCCTAAGGTAACTCAAGGACGCAAGTTAAATAGTAAATAATTAAGATCTGCGACAAAAATAAAATAAGTATCATCATTTGCTTAGCTACAAAGGCGAAACAGAATCTTAGTCAAGAAGAACGCCCTCTGTTGACGTTAAACCCTTTCGCTTGCTCTGTTTAAGTATATATTAAGCAGTTCTAAACTAAGTATTTAAGCTTCTTTGAGAATCTACCATTTTCTAATTAAGGAACACAGTAAGAGATTTTATAAGACCAGAGAACTTAACAAACCCTAGCTACTAAGATCGTTCCAGTTTCTCGCAGAAAATCGTGTATCTAAGAGTTGGCACACCACACTATTTACGCAAAATGGATAACAAGGTCTACGTTGTTAGTAAACTTGTACCAATGCGATACCAAGACCCAAATAGGGGTAGAAAAACGTATAGAAGACCTATGATTATAGTCTTCTTGAACACAGGTTGTCACAAATCAGTCTTCTGTCTACTTATGACACGTCCTTACACTGTCGAATGAACGTTGTCTTGTAATATTTAACTGTCTATAAAGGTATCGTTATCTGAATACCTATACCCACTAGTTCCAAGCTGTTGACAGAAGGGGTTACGACGTGGCAAAGAAATAAAAATGAAAGAAATGCCATGGGACGGCGATGAAATGTAAGACTGGCAAGCGATAGGGAAATTTACATTTTCCTTGCCGTCTTTACGTTGAACTCGTAAGTTTTTGACGGGAAAAGAGGGTGTGTGTACAAGTTTGTCCGAAAAATAATAAGCGGGGTGGGGAATGATATTAGAGCCCCAAGAGTATATAACATACTATTCAATGGAACAAAAGCAACAATACATATACAGATATAAATCGACAGACAGACAGACAGACAGATTGACTACATCTAAAGTTTTAATGTATGTAACATGTCATAACGGTTCATGAATGGCAATGAAATACATAACTAAAACCAAATCAGCTGTCAAGAAAACGTACCATTATTGTTAGCACTACGTAAATACTATAACAAAACAGTCCTTTCGTAAAACGTAAGTATCATGTTGCCATGATCCTTCTTAAGCTGCAGTTGATCAGGTTTTAAACACTTCATACAATGGAGACGGACACCTACTGTATATAAAGGTTGCTTGCTTGCATGGTGTAAAGGGAAAATCTCTATCATCATAAACTAACCGATAAAATTTAATAACAGATAATGCTCAAATAATTTTGGAAATTTAAACGAATAAAGTTGTCAACTTAACTTCCTCCAGTGTATATAAAGTTAGTTCAATATCACAACACATGACGCTGTTCATATTTCAAACGAAAAATACAACAGTTAAATGACTGCAGGCAAACCTCTAAACAGACTAAAGCATGACACCAAAGATAGCATTAAAACTTAATTGCTTAAGAAGAATTCTCGATGACATTAACAGACGCGGTCGTACGCTAGGATTCACAGAGGGCAGTCAAATAGGTATAAAATGTGCATACTAAAGGGAAACAAAAAGCACTAGACTTAGTCTTGAACGGTTTACAAAACATCGCCATGAGCCAACTGTTTACCAAGAGCTACAAAAAATAACAAAATCATCTACGTTCTTCATCCTGCTACACAAGGATCTGGAAAGTAACCATGGTTTGAAAAACCAATACACAAAAATTTAAATATTGGATTAAATATTGTTCTCTGTATTACACCGTGTAAACCACCCACTTAATAAATGATAATAGCAGAAGTCCGACTCAAAATCTACAAAACAAGTTTGAACAATTCGAAACTTAAAATAAAAAATATACATCTGGAGTTATCTAAAATATAAGAGTAAGCTCCAAAGACACTTGCCCATACTATCTTGCAATGACAGAAAGAAGAAAAATACCCTTATGGCGATATATTTTATTGTTAAAACAACATAAAAAGAAAACCCTTATTCTTGATGATCCGTCAAAAAAAACGGAAGCAAGGAATAAAAGAATACAGGAATACTTGAACTTAATTGTTTACCAACCATATAACAACCCACGCATTCATCCATCCATCGAGCCAAGGATCCATCCATCCACCAGCCCATCCGTCTATTCATCCATACACACACACATCTCAGAACCCACTCATGGATGGACGAAGCGCCAGACAGCAGTGTCTGCCGTGGAGTGGCCGAACGTGATGAGTTGCTACATTGAGGATGACTGTTGAGTGTGTGATGGCTGACATGGTGAGTGGTACGTCGGGTAGTGCTTTACTGAGTGGAAACTTTCCTTTTTCCATTTCTGTTAGGGGAACTATGGATCTTGTCGAATATGATTTTACTGCATGTTCTTTACTGTCAACAATGTGAATGTTTTATGACCCTTGGCTTATGATCTTACGACCTTATGTACTGTCTTGTTATTCCATGAAGCAATGTTCCGGTACCTCAGTTGTCAGGGCATATGCCCCGAAAGTAGAAAGTCGAGGGTTCAAACCCCGCCCTGGACGTACGATTTGTTTCTCAGAAAAACAACAGATTAACTGTCACTTCAAAGCATCACAAAATAACCCCTCACACACTGTCTGTTTCATGACTCTACAGTTCTGCCTTTTTGTGTTGGATGCATGGATGCATGGATGCATGGACGGAAGGACGGACGGATCGACGCATGGGTGCACAGAGGAATGGATAAAGGGTGGCACACAGAATGGAACTGGATACTGTAAGGGATTAATAGAAACATGAAAAGACAGAAACTACTGCCACTAAGGGAGACAAAATTGATCATCATAATAATACACTACATATAATGCAAATCTTTTAAAAACCGTTGACAAATCACGTCATTTTAAGCCCCTTTTCTCCAACGGTTGTTGCATGACAGAGCTTAAAGATCAATAACCTCACCCCTCCTCAACTAAAGCAAAAAACAAAAGGTCATCTTGGCTGACTGAGAACACAATACACGATACTTGGCTTCAAGACCTTCTCAATACCAATTGAACACTTACAAACAATTGGTTGATAAAAAATTTATGCTTAACGCTCACCATAGATACTTTTCCACAATGTTTTCTAGATCGGCCTTACAACTTCAAAGTTTAAAAATAGATTAGCAATCCAAACATTCGCTGATGTTTGGACTATTTCTCTTTAGCTACATTAATCCAATTGTTAAAAACTAAAAATTAAAAGTCTCTGTACTTCATCTACTGACAAAAGAATGAAAGTAAATCTACTGTGACGAAATGCTTACTCCAAATACACCACACACTTGCTATGGCACTGTCTACTTATACACTATAAATTCGCTTTTTATTTTAATGTGTTTAGACCTGATCTTGACATAATAGTCCTTTGAACTACGTTACAACTTCAAGACATATGCAATAAACATTGTCATAAGTAGTCTCACGAACATAAAAACCATAAAATCGAAACGTCAAAAAATGGAATATTTTTGACGTATGCATATATTATAGTGTTCTGATTTCTCCGTAGTACAGTGCTCAATACGTTTATCAGTAGAGCGTAATAAGTGTTGAGAACAGGAGAAAAAAGTGGACTACGTTCTTTTCATATCTACAAGCCTGTTTCATGCTTATATAGGGGTAGAGGAGGCACCTTTTGTTTGCGCTTACTGTAAGTGGGACTAAATGCAAGTATATTTGCCAGGAGCTTGCGTAGTTAATGTTGTTGTCCTTGAGTGTCCAAATATGCTTACTGAGTTCTGTTGAGTTCCTGTGTTTGTCGTGTCTAAATGATGCAGTGTGGTTGAGATATCTCGTTTTGAATTCGTTTGCGATACGTCCGATGTACGTTTCCGTAGTGACGTTGTCTTCGCGTGCGACCGTAGCTTGGTATATTATGGAAATTTGGAGACAGTTTCTGTTTACCGGGCATGCGTCTTTTTGTCGGTAGGTGCACATTTTGGTGTGCTGCTGAAGAGGAACCGCCCACTAATCACGACAAAGTCCATACCTACAGGTATCAACAAAAGAGTGTCATCTCTTTCATCCAACAAATCATCCTTCAACCAAACCATTTTAAATGCAAACCTTAGTAAGGCTCTCTTATTGCGTTTGTATGTATGAAGCGTGTTGAAAGAAATACGATTCGTCCGAGGATTTTCTGTTGCGGCTTAATCCCTCCCCCTCCCTTTAAATATTGATTAGGTCAAGAACAATGTCCAGAAGAGAAATAGTTAGAGTTGTTAACAGGTATAGCGTTTCTGCTTTGTAACCGAGAAATCGCAATTAACCAATCAATGGCCACATTCGGATTCGATTCTAATCTTATTTTACATCCGGCTAATGGGCGAATAGGGGTGTCGCTAAGGCGTAACTGTAAAAAGCAAACAGTTTTTGATCAATAGCATCTCCGATATTCTCGATATAGTTAAATTTTCACAAGAACAATCAATAACATAATTATTAAAATTTAAAGTTCGCTCCAGTGGTATGCGAGTCTCACCATTTTCGGTACTTGGTAAACATTATTCTTTTCAAAGCTGATAATTTTTTATATCATGGATTTCATTCTCTAACGGACTTAATGTGGAAGAAGCTAACAGTTGAATGTAGGATAGTTTAGTCGTTTCAAACGTTTTTTGAACGGCAACAGACAGGTGAAGGCCATTACGAGCTAAATACCACCCAAACAGTTGTACCACTGCTGCAGGCTAAGAGAGTTCGCCTATTCACACCATTTCATTATGTAGACGAAACAAAGTTGGCTAAACAGTTGAAAAAGATCATTCGATTCGGATCGTATCGGATCGCATATACGTGAACACTTCTAAGGGAAAAACTTTTTTCTTCAAATCGTCGGTTTCCTGTAGATCCATTATCTGTGGGCAGGGCATTAGTGTTTTCCCTTGTGTAATTTAATCGTATTTTTAAGCATATTGAATAATAGTGTATTACTGTTTTTAACATATATAAATGTAAGAAATGTTTGAAAGAAATGTAATATAAATTGACACATCTGTTTGCCACAGCTGACTTTCTGACTTTTGAATCTGAGGCCTGCAAGCTCGAATCCCGTCGCCCCCTTGTTAGAAAAGCTATTGTGGCAATGATCCACACCTGACATACATAAATAAATAATCTATACATGTATAACCACTACATAAATATATAAGCTCATTATACTGTACATACTCTATTACTACACACACATACACACATACACAAAGACACAATCAAACAGAACTTTGATTCAACTTTTCGACTTAAATCTTATTCTTTGCATACATATACCTACATATATACATACATATATATATATGCAAATACGTGTAAATATTTATGTATACATAAAACAAAATTTCATGTGAGAATCAATATGTTTTCAAGTTAATCTCAAAATGAATTATCTCAACAATAATAAAAATAATTGGACAATAGATAATATACACATGTTGAGTTTGATATTGAGTCCAGATGTCAGCTGGACAAAATTCACCTGTATCCTAAACTGTCAATAGAGAAAGCGTACATAATTAACTTAATATTTCTTAAGAAGCTACATCAAATTAAACCAAACAATAGTTCAACATGTTTTAGAACAAAATGGGTATTAACAGGCATCCCTATCACTTAGCAGGTTACTTTTGTCCATGTTGGTTTTTCTCACCAAACATTGCCTACCTCACAAATTACACGTAAGCTTATTTCCTCCAATCTAACAAGAAAAAAGGATGTTTACATCTCACAGTTTACTGTCAACTCACAAACCTTACACAGATTTGCCTGCAATAAGGAAAAAAAACAAATGTCAGGGCAGGGGTGTGATTTGCATTCATCAGAACCTTCATAAACACGAGCTGGGTCTTCTCTGACTTAGCTGGTTAAGTTTCAGGGGAATTTACCCCCAATCAAAAGATGCAAGGCCAACGTGAAAACTTCTAGATTTTGAACAAATGGGGGCTTTTGAAGTACATGCTGTAGCAGGTCAAAACACTACCAGCTCAAGCAAATATGTATTCAAAAGGTTAGTGAGATCAATCTGACATGATAAGGGCCAATAAACTGCATATCTTAAGCAAGTACTTGTTTCGACAAGAAAAAATATTTGCATGTGCCATACGAGAAAATGTTACTATGGGCTCACATCTGGACGCCAACTATCTTCAGATTAAAGCACAAGAAATAACAAGTTTTGGTTAGGGAGCACAAACGTCACACCAAGATACTATACTATTGGTCAGAACATAGGCTACTTTAACCTCCAGCACACGACTGCTTTCGAGTCAAATGTACGTCTGACGACGTTGATGATGATGGTCATAATGACGACTGATGATTATGATGACTTATGATTATGATGACTTATGATTATGATGACTTATGATTATGATGACTTATGATTAGATAATGATGGTGACGATAAGTGATTATGATGACTGAGGATTATTACTGAAGACCGATATTTATGATAAGTGACCATGATCATGAAGACGATGATAGTCACAATTAAATAATGACTGATAGTGCTGATGATCATCATCATGACTGATGATATTATGACTGATTATGCTACTGCTGATGATCATGATGATGGTCATAATGAAGATTATGATGACTGATGGTGATGACTGACGATGGCGGTGATGAGCAAGTACTTACTGTTAGTATTTCATATAAAACTTACTATCATGATAAACAAACAGTAAGATCTACATGGAATCTAAAGGACTCAGAGTCAACATTCCAAAAACGAAGTGTTTGGTTAGTGGTGGTTCTACCAAATCCACTCGTGAGACTGGTAAATACCCCTGTTCTATTTGCCACAAGGGTGTTGGTAGAAACTCGGTTTTCTGCATTGGATGCAAACATTGGGTTCATAAGAAGTGCAGTAACATCAAGGGTAGACTGAGAGAGTCCCCTGATTTCAGGTGTGCCAAATGCCTTGGGCAGCTTGAAGAACCTACTC
>JANTCA010016388.1:0-25309 GCA_024741275.1 Chironex yamaguchii | reverse complement strand
GACCTACCATCATACTTTGTCTGTTGTTGAGGATTCTATTATTTCGCCATCTGCAAGGCTAATCTGGTGCTTTAAAACCATTTTATGGGTACTTGTTTTATGCTTCCCAACTACGACATATAGACAGAATGTTTTCCACCTGTTGAGAGTAAATTCCTGTCAAGACCTCGCTCCCCAGAAAAGGATTCACGTGTTTCCCCAAAAGGATGATAATATTTCTCTACGGATGTTTCACGTGAATCTGTGGCTAATATTCCAGTCTGTGCGGGCTTGTTGGTAGACCAGAATATAACCTTTGATGATGATCTTTCCGAAATGGTTTTGGCGAGTTAGTCCCAATTGACACTGGTGTGTTCTGACGTAGGAGCTTTGCCCATACACAGCTTTTTACCCTCGTTTGGTGTAGTATTACAAAAGTCGAAATCCTAGAACTTTACTCTGGCGAAGATTTATTGAAGCCATTACGTAAAGAATTACAGTAACCATACATAGTTGAATTTTGTATACAAATGAATTAAAAGTCAAGTGGAGACATATTTTTAGATTTAAGGTAATTGAGAACTCGCGTTGCACTTTGAAGATATTTGCGTATTTTGTTAGAATCAGTAATAATATTTACCAGGTGTGGTTGCCATTTCTAACTGTAACAATGTGTGTTTGCGGAATGCTCTAAACATTGTGCGCAAGCCCTTAACCGTCATAGAGAAACTTGACATTTCCGAGAGATAAACATTCCTATCCAAATCGGTCTTAATATCTCTTGCTTGATGACCCTTTCCGCTCAGTACTACGGACGCTAGTGTATGTACGCAGTAATGTCTCTTATTATTAATCGTTTTTTCTTTACTATAATGTTCATTTGCACAAGTGTGAGAAAAGCCACTGAATTGAATTTGTACCGAGGCATGTGAGAGCGAGGGGACATGATCAAGTCTCGGCTGAGTGTTCCCTCCCTGGTAAGATCTCAGCACCATGGTAACAACTTTGACCGATGGAAAATCGTGTGGTCACAACGTGACAACAGAATTCAGCCCGTATCGATTATCGTGTAACAACACCTATATACCTAGTTATATACCAAGGCTGATGCACCAGTCGCCACCAGTGAACAATTGTACGTAGTCGACTGGGAACACGATGCCCTTGCCCCTGGGGAAACGCCTTGCTTGCCCCTTTCGACACTAGCAATATAATTTTCCGCCTTTAAGCATTCATAAACCTAGGATAGACCCCTGATGACTGAAGAGTACTTTTACCGAGGTGCAGCGAGTGTTGGTAGAAAACTTGCTTGCTGTGTTGATTGAGCGTAACTCTCCTGATCATATGAGGGCCAGGTAGATCAAAACACACTTCTACCGCACAGTTTATAATGCTGACTACTTCCAAAGGTCCGACAAGTGATTGAAGGAAACTTGGTGTCTATCTCCGTGTTAGGACACGCATAAAAAGCAAAGCTAATTGAAAACGAGGTCGTTTAATTCTCTGAAATCGAGTAGTGGTTTCATTTCCTGCTTAATAAGCATTCCGCTCGTTGAAGCATCCGTGTGTATTGAGAACTTTATGCAACCTTATCTAAGTTTCTTATCTTGAAACGGTGTGCGGTCGCGCATGACCATAAACCATAGTAACCTAAGACTAGGTGATGTATTACTCACCAAAGCCACCATGGTAAACAAAGGCATTTTTTAAATAGTAATTAAATTGTTTTGCACCAGAATTCCTTAACGTGTTCACTTATTGAATGAGGAATACGTGAATCAACGCGGTAGTCTTTCGATCGAGTGTTTGAGGATAGAGTTCGCAAGCAAGCATGAATATAGAGGTGGACCAACCTTCATTTGGCTCTGCGCTTGTAGTATGTTTTTGAGTTCATTATAGTTCTTGTATATAGTATGTTGAGGATTGTCAAAAATGAGTTTAAGAGAGAGAACGTCTTCATTTCATCGCAGAATGCGCACGTGGTCGAGAAGTTCCGGCAGGAAGTTCAGCAGTACGAAGTCACCGATACCCGGTACGCCAACAAGGACGAAAACAACATCCGGTGGTGGGTCAAAGAAACTCCAGGTACTTACAGACATGATTAACTGACCTTGATAAGTAACTTGTTTTCAAGTAGATCATTTTTATACATTAATTCTTGTTATGTTTCCTTGTTTTTATATTCTCTTCGTGGTATAAATTGGTTTAGAGTCCTCGTCACACTTATGTTCGTGTGCGCGTTGTACTCGAACTATTGGTAAGGTCAAGTAGGTGTGTATGGAAGGAAAATGTGTTAAAATGATCATGATCTGTTAAATTAACTGAAATCAGGAAGCACGAAAAAGCACTCTGTGAGTAGATTTTGTCAAACTTACCTCTAGTGGAGAATATTTTGTAACTTTGTGCTATATTAGGCTGTAAAAGGCAACGTTATTTGAAACTTGATTTCATTAAGAAAGCAGATTAGTGTTTGTGTTTGAATCAGCCATTGCAGATCATGTAAGAGAGCACTGGCCATTCTGTTGTGGAGTTTTTTCCTGAAGAATCATAATAATTTACGTGTCCATTTGACTTTTGAGGGTTCAGTCCTAAACATTTATTTATTAGCGCGGTGCTTCTTCTTTATTCAGTGTTCGGTAGTTTAATCTTGAGGTCTTTTATCAAGTTGCGTGTCTTTTGCTACGTGCCTACAGAATGCAGTGGTAATCGTGTAACAATTTAAACTCATAATGTTATCTGGTGTGGACATTCAATGTGGTTGATATCGATAAGCTTAACCTCAGTTTATTCAAAGTGGAAGTCTAATATCAAACTGGTGAGAGTATCTTCACTTGTAGTTGATATGATAAGCTTCCTTCGATACAAGCTGTATTAAAGCTTGTACTAGCTTAAAGTACATATTGGGGTAATTAAGAATTTTTAGTGCATTACTATGTCTGTTTAACTGTCTAACTCAAAAAGGAAGTAGTCAATATGCCTTTGGTACACTTTGGTTCAAAGTTAAGGCGTTCAGTCGCTGATAGCTTTGCTTCTATTCAATTCACAGCTGTTCAATGTGTTTTCCAATGCCCAGAAGATTTTTCTGCATTTCTCGACCAATCATGCAGAAAACTGTATTTTCACGGAATGACAGCAATCCTAAATACATTTAAAATGAGAATTCCCTCTCATGCTTTGCATCCAATGTCGATGCCCGTTCGTAGTAGTTTATTTGATTGTTACAGTCAAAGACACCTTTACTACAATCTTCACACTCAATTCTGTTACTTTATCGTTTGTGGTCATACAGACGTTCCTGTATAGGGCTTGGTGTATGCTATCAGTTTTCCCATGCCCTGAGTCATTCTCCCATGCACTGTTCAAAGAACTCCTCAAGAGAGAACTCCGCAAGACAACTTCATACAATAATTTTGAAGCAGCTCAACCTTCCTTTGTCACGTACTTAAAAAAGTGTAGAAAGAAGAACCATGAAAACGCTTTTTCCTTGAAATCCACAGCTTACAAACGTTGGCATTTATTCGTCTGCTGCCACTGAGAGAAGGGGTATTAGCATACTTCACCTTGCAGTTGCTAACAATCAAAGTCAATGAGCAGAACTAGGTGCTTTCATCTTCTATTGAGTCTTAAAACACTCGACTTTCGCTGATCTTATTTACGATCGTACTATATTACTTGCCGCTAATGAATTGGTAGCAACGTAACGGTCTCTCTTATTACACAACGACATCTATCTCCGTTAGACTCGAAATTAGTAACGTCAATAGAACAGATAATTTGCTTTGTGTCTTATTGTGGTCGATGCGTTTTGAAGTCGGTAGCCAGTTCATGCGCTTGTTTTCATCAATTTGAAGACCACTCTATGACCTTATACTTTTTTTGTCCATCATAACTGGATGTGTTAGATTAGCCAAAGAATATATAGTCTGCTTTATTTGCATGACGAACATGCATGGCGAGGAATCAAGTCCTTCTTCGAAACGCCGTCTTTAAATAGTTAAAGGTTTCATTTCTTATTCTGGGATTGCTCCATCGTTTTTGCAAACAAGTCCGGTCTTTTTCCTCAACAAGGGAGGGTTGTACCGTGCATTTTGGTCACCTCACGTGCCGTCCTTTCCTTTGTGTTTTTGGCTTTTTGCTGTTGCCTATGACGTTAAACATTATTTTTGATATCTGCCCAAAAGACTGCCACCCCCAAACCCCCCACATGCACTTGTCATAGCGTAGTGCCCAGGTTAAGTGTTCTCAGTTAAGTAGGAACTGTACTTTTCGCCAAATTTCATTCATGATGGTCCATGATCCAGTTTGCCGTTTTCTGTCCATTTGGCCATGACACGTCATTGAAAAAGTATTCTTGTTATTTCCTGGACAACTTGTGTATTTTAACATCCTCTTCATTGATATCGTCGCAATATAATCTTAATATTTGAAACTCTATCTTAATGTGTTACGCAAATCGAATTAAGAAGACACCACAAAAATTCTAAACAGAATATAAAAGTTCCTCTTGGCAGTGGTTTTCGTTTTTGTTTCAGTCTTCTTGTCTCCACTCTATCTGCAAGATACCGTTGATTTAGTCTGCAACTGATAAAACATCGTGCAACGCACGCAAGTTTCGACCCATTGTCTCGCAGTAGCAAACCTGACATGCAGTTGACCAAACAACCAAAACAGAACAGAGTATGTGTACATTAGTGGCATACACGGCTTTGTATAAAGGTGTGGTGTAGGTACTGACCACCAAAAGTTCGTTAGGTTTTCATGTTTGCAGCCTCTCGAAGTAACTTTCGAGAAGGTTGCTGATGGACCTTATAGGTATGATGTGGCACTTCATCTTGTAATAGTAGTAACCCTTTCCATGATAATACTCTTGGTTTTGCGTTTCATTTCTCAATGCCTTGTGGCATGCCATCCACATGTTCAGCCTTGCCCGTCCCTCTTCCTGGCTCATGCCCAAGCCGTGCTTGCATTTCAGCTGGCTTAGTCTCCTACTCAAGGGAGATTACACAACCCAGATTACATGGCACATTTCACCGCGAGTTTGTTATCGGCTTTATTGGTTGGTTGCCGTTATTACGTAATTACGGAGATTTCAGAAGTCCTCAGTTGAAAACTGACGTGCGTAAGACCATGTAGATATTTGCATTTACCACTTATTTTTGCATCAGACGGAGCATAGTAGCATGGTATGAGTAGGCCAGTTTTTCCAAAGTAGCTCTAGTTGGCAGAGCATGATTGATTTCTATGCGATGCGCGTAAAGGCTCATCGCAACATATGACAATAAACTCCACACAACCTCCCTTTCTCCGCCCAGTAACAATTTCCAAAAGACCTACTGTTAGTCTGTTTAGGTGTCAGTTTTCATGTTTACAGAGAGAGGACGTCGAATCGTCGGCTTTTTGGTTCCGGCATTGACTTGTGTCGTTAAATCCTAATGTAAATTTTGGGTTTCACCCTAGTCTAGATAGATAAAGAAAGACTTTATTATTTTACAACCGATGCTTGGAGGAGAGTTTTGTTCTTAGCGCGACATGATGTAAACATTTGTTATTTCGTGTTGCACATTTAAACCTTGTTTAGGTTACTGGTCTACACGTTTTCCTGTGCTTTATACCTACTGCTTGGTACATCAGCCGTAGTAGTTTTTTAAGGAGGCAACGGAAAGAAGCTGTTCTATTGAAGACAGTTAGACACTTTCACCTGCAGAGAGTAATATGTCTGATTTGTACAATATTCAGACGTTGGTCGCTTTAGACATCACTGTTGGCCGAGATTACAAATCTGAAAAGGATATCTGATTAGAAAGCTTTATCATATTGCATGAGGTGCTTTTCCAAACGGTTGCCGCTATTTACGTATTGCTTCTAGCTGGCAGACTCAGTTCCCGGCGTGCTCCGCCTACACGATCTCCTAGTTTGGCGTTTATAATTTCAACGTAGCAGCTGTGGATTTGCTTGGCAGACTCATAGTTTTTAGTGTCGCTCTAGAATGATTCATTCTTTACACTGTTGATTTCAATATGTTAGCACTGAACAAGGATTGCCCTCTTGCTTTGGGTTCAAGCCTAGTGTAAGTATAGAGACAAGTTGTGGCTTGTATTAGACAGAGTCTGGGCAGCGTTATTTGACATGGCTTTAGCGAACGCAGACGTTACCATGCGGAGAGGATCTCGCCCGCGTCATACAGAGGAAAGTCTATACAGAAGACTTTTTATCAAGGTAACTCGAAGTTACATAACTGTATTGAGCCGTGTACGTATTTTCCCATCACAGTGCTATTTTTCTGTGTTTTATACTTCAAGTAGCTTATCTTTGTGACTGGATTTCTCGTAGCATTTACTTGGAGCACCCGAGAGTGATATTGATCTGCTTTTGAGGCCTTCGGAGCCGCGTACTGCAACACTAGGAAGAGTAAGTATTCGCTTAAATATCTGACTAATATAATTAACTTTGGATACAAGTTATTTGTGCTGGTATTGTTACGTATGATCATACTGAAGAATATACAGTTTCCTCGACTAATATTTATCTGTGTCTGCAAGTTTTCTATACCAAGTATAATCATTCTGAACTTTGTTTTTGGACTGCTGAATGCGAACGTTATTTCTTGAGGAAGAAGTTAATCAATTTATCGCGAACCGTCCTGTTTTCGTGCGCATTGTCGGAGAGCAAGCGCGTGGTATTGCACTCGGTAAATTAGAGAAGCAACCGGTGTTTTTTCCCTTGTAAACATGGAAAGGAATTTCTTACCGCATTTTGAGCTACTGGTTGAGAGAAGATAATAAATTGACGTAATTGCTTCTCATTTTGCATAAATGAAAGTCCACAGATTATTGACCGGATTTAGATACGTCGCCTAGAAGACTGCACCATCCTTAAAAACTCAGAAGGGTGAAATAACAGTGAGATAACTTAGACATTGATAGCTTAATTCATAAACAATCTAAACAAGATTTTGAAAGAGGACGTGATCTTTGTCATTTGATCTTAACCATGTACGTTTCTCGGAAATATAACACTATGTCATAAGGTATTCGATTTTCAACGATGTTATGCCATAGGGTTGGTGCTAGGCAAATAGAATATTAAAATATTTTCACTTGCATTGACCTTTTGAAAGGAAATCCGCAAATTTTCGTAGTTAACTATGCTCGCCTGTCCTCTTGTTTTTGAGTGGGTCCAAAATTCAAAGGCCATTCAAAAAGTGATATTTTAGGTTAAAGATTGCGATTAGGTAATGTTAATAATTATATTGATGAAAATTGAATATACTAGATTCACTTGTGTACACTGGATTGTAAGTCATTTTTTCTGCTGAGATCTTTAACTTACAATGTAATCAAACACAGGAGTTTTCTGGCCGGTATTTAGGGGATGGGGGGGGGGGGGTAGAAAGATGTCATGATGACCTTCAAAATGAGAAAAGCTCGAAAATGCGCCTCAGCCCAAAAAGTAGTTTTACGAAAGCCAGAGTTGATTTTTACGATTCCAATTGCATTACTGTATTCTTACTCTCATTTTCAGACTCCTAAAACCAATTTTACACCTGGTCCTGCCGAGTTCAAACCACCAAACTTTGATGCTGAGGATGCTGGTTTTCAAGAAGGTGATAACCTATCCGAGTGTGATTCGGGGAGTGACACGGAAACGGCACAAAATATCACGCAAAAGGATTTGGAAGGAATAGCTTTGCAGAAACGAGGGTACAATATTAACTGGTCTTTAATTAGTTAGATCGATATTATTGCTAGGCACACTGTAGTTTAGTACGTAAAAACTATCTGAATGTTTAACATATCACTACGACTGAAACAGTCTGCTGTTAAGAGTTATCTACTCACATTTAATGAAATAACCATTATGGACACACTCCGGTGTTTTGAATTGCACTCCGCATAAAATATGCCAACGGTGCTGTCACGTGCACGTAAACATATTTCCTTGATTTTTATCTTTGGTCGTAAGGCTAACAACGTTTGGAAAACGGGGTAAGAAGAACATTTCTCTTTGTGCTTGCTTTCATAGCATCTTGTCAGGGGGGGATTATGCTTTCATAGCATTTTGCCTTTCTGAATAGGGGGGTTGGGCAGGTGTCTTACGTTCTTCCCGTATCCGGTATCCCCTCACGTTAAAATTAGGCTCCCATTGTGGTGCTTCTTGTCCTTCGATCTTACCAGGTTATTGTCTGATAATGGAAAAATTTTCGCACCATCTAATTTCTGATTTGTCTCGGAATAACAGATCATCTGTGATTAAATATTACGAAATATTCGTGGATTTCAGCTTGGCTAAGATTCGTTTCACAAGTTAACTCAATGTTGTCTAGTCAATATTTGATTATGTATTTGTCCTGCGGATAATCAGGTAACTGTCTTCGGCAGTATCGTTCATTGCACGGTAATAGACCTCATTTGTATTAATAGGGTGCGTTTCAGGTATTTGAAATCTTTGTGAGATAAGAATCATCAATTCACGTATCTTATTATTCCTTTTCCTCTGAAATTTATAATCCTAAGTGACCTCACCCCTCTTTGACGTCATTGGTATCACCTACGTGTATCTCATATGTTACAGACGACTTCTCCAATTGTTATTAATTTATTTTACTTTTTATCGTTCAGTTTTGTGCTCAAAGAACTCATCCAGACGGAACAAGATTACGTCAATGATCTAGAAACCGTAGTCGAGGTAAAATGCTATTTATAAACGTCCTTTCTATCTCACTTAATAGTCGCCCCTTTGTGGCTTGGTGAGTCGTAGAAGTATCTTGAAACCTTTTTGACCATTGTTCGCTGACAGCAATGCAACAGGTGTTGGGGCATCGAAACAAGCATAATGTAACAGTGCTATTTGGTCTTACTTTCGATGGTTGATCATGTTGTTGAATACTCCTCCACGTTGCCAGGTTTTTTGAAATTTCTCCTCCTGGACCTCGCTCAGTCTGCTGTGTTCGCTTTTCTTTTAATTTTATTGGGTCTTTTTTCTCCTCTTATGCTGTATTCTTTTCCTTTTCTTTTTTTCCCTCGGTGTCTTTCTCATACTCCTTTTGTTCTTACGTATTCCTATTTACTTTGTTTTTCTATTTACTTTCTTTTCTTGTTTACTTTGTTTTGTACCTTTTCTGATCCTTCTTTTACCGTCTTCATAGTCGTCGTCTTCTCTCATTTTTTCCAAATGATTTATTTGTTTATCTTCGGGGCATTTTTCTGCAAGTTTTTCTTCTTTCTTTTGTTCGCCGTTTTCTTACCTCCTTTTCCGCCAAATATGCACGTTTTCTAGTTCAATTTTGCTTGCGTGTGCTACCTGTAAAAGAATTATTTATTTTATTATTACCACCACAACAAACCTTTACAACGAGACACATCAATACTTATTGTTTCTATGAATTAAGAATTTGCATGTTTTGTTTTTCATTATTGTATTTGCTATTTTCATACTTTAATATTTGAACTCTGTTTTCACAGTTGTACATTCCTGCTTTGACTGCTGAAAACGTTCCAGAGCAGTTGAAAGGAAAGGAACGAGTGATTTTTGGTTGTATACGACAAATTCATGACTATCATAAAGGGTATGTTTTACTTAATTCTTTTTATTGAAACAAGACGAAGCCCTGTTTTATTAGTACCATATAGGATGTCTGTGTATCATCTGTGTTTACACTAACAAGTAGCATGTGTTTTGTGTCTACGAGCCATCGATTGACCGTCACTTGCAATACTTTCCTATTGAGCCGTTGCTATCTTTAGGGAAGGCGTCAGGTTTGCAGTGGCGTGACCTGGGTTCGACGCTCCAGTGGACACACTTGTAACATTTCGCCCTTTTTATTAACGTAGCACATTGTAGTAGTTGTTGTGTAGGATAATACACAAGCATTTGTTCTGTCTAAGCTAATGAGACGATTTTATCGTGATGAAGGCCCTTATTGTTACGTTGTCGCACACTGATAATCGTCAAAAAGTATACTGTATATTTTGTTGTTAATGATATTGAAATTCAGTCCCTTCTTTTGGTGTTGTTGATCATACTGTTTGTGTGTTTGTAGAACGTTCCTAAAAGAACTTGAAAAATGTGAAAATGCACCGGACAGATTAGCAAATGTGTTCTTGAAAGCGGTAAGTACTTCATTAGATCTTTGTCATATCTCAATTAACCTGGGTAGTTGAATTACAGTGGAACACTTTTGTAGGAGGTGATGGGTTCAAATCCTGTCAACGTCTGGGTACGTTACTCAGTTCACCCATGCTAAAATTGCTGATAGTAGTAGGGTGATGAGAAGTGTTGATGTTGCTCCAATAATTGAAATATGTACTGGGCTATAAATATGTAGTAGTGTTTCGATGGCAAGAGCACCTCTAATGATGACCTTGATAGGATCACATTAACGGAAGCTTGCTCTATCCATCCCCTTCCAAAGCGACACATTAATTCGTTGTTTGTGTGACTTATGATGACCAATCTTCATTTATACTCCCACGGACAGAAAATGAATAACTGAAATCTTTGATTACATTTTATTTTCGTAATCACAAGTTTATTTGTTTTAAATCATGTGGTTGTTGCTCTGGTCATTGCGTTGTTTTTGTTTCATCTGTATGTTTTGATTGTTTTCATTTATTGACATTAAAAGTGTTTGCCTAGATCATTGCAAAATGACAATATAAACATTTTTAAATACCACAAGATCCGTTTCATCTAAGTTACTCTTTATCGGATTAGGTGTATGCCAATAGTTAACCTCATGCAGAAATTCAATGCCTATGTGAAAGAATGCTTACAGTGTAACACAAACATATACACCGTTAGGCAATGTTTTTGAATTACAAATGTTGTTAACTATACGGAGCTATTTTTCGATGGGGAAAAATAATCTTGTCGCAGTTCATAAATAGTAACCATATCTCTTCTGTTCATGTACTTGATTAACTGTGGTCAACTATCTGTGCTATGCTCTTTAAGTGCCAGCGTGCATTGATCATGTAATTGATTTTTGTTATCGCGAAAAGGCTATTGTCAATAGCATTTGTCCTCCATCTGATTATAATTATGACAATAAACAAAAGGAGAGAATGGTTAAGACTAGCCGCGTGTAGAAAATGACAAATTGATCATTTTAATAAATGTGCTGATGAAGGCCAGTTCTCAAAGCTCAGTAGTATGTGATTGCAAGGATTATTCACTCTGGTTTTCTGAAGTTCGACCTAGTCATGGTTGTTTTTTTCTGAAGTCATTCTTAAATCCGCATGCTAAATCGTATTAGCTTGTGCGTACTAATTAAAACAACTTAACTCTGTTTCCTTTGACTGTCACAAAATGCAGGATGATAGTCTCGTTGATTGATCTTGCCTCGTATCCGTTTGATCACAGTAATCTCGTTTACGTACCTGCCCCCTAACAGGAACTTCTTGATGGTCGAAAGTTCATTGATGGATCATTTTCTACTCGATTATGCCGTCACTGTATATCTCTGTCCCATTTACCTTCTTACTTCCCCTTTTTCTTTCTGTTCTCCCTGCTTTGCACATTTATTCTTCCATTGCTTAAAGGGAAACTGTCAGTTTTGCAAGCATATGTTTTCGACGGTATATTCTTCTAGCATGTCACAATTTTGTATGTTTCTTTATCAATAGGAAAGAAAGCTTGAAATGTATGTGGCATACTGTCAAAACAAACCAAAGTCAGCGACACTAATACATGATCACCTGGACGGATTCCTTGAGGTTGGTGCACTTGACGATCCATTCTCCTCGCGATTTTGTTTTCGTTGCGTAGTATTGCTATGTTGTATGTTTTCTGTATGTTTGAGGGTTCTTTGTCTAGGGGCTTGAGGCTCATCCTGTTAAAAACTGCAAAGAAACGAGTATCATTTTATTGCCCTGCGTATTCAGTATCCAAGTCAGGTTGTTTAGTGTACTCACGTACGTTACGTCCTCGCCAACGTGATTTATTGTTTTCTTGGTGTTTTCTATGGAGTGGGTTTTTTGGGGGGTGGGCTTTTTTCACTTATTTACCAAAATATTGCTGTACGTAATGTGTCTCGTTAGTTTGTTGTTTTTGTTTCGCTTTCATTGTATCTTAACTGTCATCATAATTGTTTCTTTTTGTCTAGGAACTTAAAACACAGTTTGGGCACAGACTTCAACTAAATGATTACCTTATCAAACCAGTACAGAGGGTCTTAAAGTATCAATTACTTTTGAAGGTAAGATAATTTCCCTTGGCTAATGCCTTTTCTTGCCCCTTCCCTCTTCCGTCTGGTAACCTGTCTTTCCTCTGACCATTTCACCCACCAATCTGTCCATGTATCTTTCTGCTGCCGGATGACACTGTCTCATCATTCGGCACCGTGTTGTTGCGGTTTTTATCCCTTGCTTACTTGCTTGCTATCCATTTTGTTAGATCTTAAATTATTTAATCCATGTTGTCCTTCATCCTTCCCGTCACAAATCCCGTCTCATATTTTTATTAACTCTTATGATCTCCAGGACTTCCTTCAGAAACCACACAGTAACTTAGTCTTCTTCATAACAACGCATTTGTTTTGTTCGTTCGTAGGTTTGTACCAATTTTTGATATCTGTGGTCGTTTGGGGGTTTAAATTTTGATTATCTTTATGATCCCGTGGTTAGTCGACATCTTGAAATCATCGCCCGCTCCATTAATAAAACGATTTCGTAAACTTTGTGTGTGACACATTTCAAACTTCATAGTCGCTTGTTAATTCAGGGTATTGTAATCAAAATCTTTTTATTCTTTCTCATACAAAACAGGATTTTGTTAAGTACACAGCAAGAGCTGGTCTCGATACAGCAGAATTAAAGGTATGTTAATTTCCGCATTTGTGTAATTGCCGATGCAACACTATCCATCGAGAGTGTATGCCTGTCTTCTTCAGGGTTTTTCCTGCGGCAAAGTTATACCTCAATTTGAATTAATTGCGTGATATTAACAAAAATGGTACTCATGCATTTTGCAATATATTGCTTGTATATTTCGACCTTTTCGTCTTCTAATTTGTTACGTTTTTAATGTCTTGTGTCCAGTAACTTTTTCCATTCATTGTGGGTGTGTCAATATCTCAAGTTTTTACTCGTAGGTAAGCTCTTCAGAAGTATTTGTAAATGGTGATCTGTATATTATAAGTCAGTTATTAGATAATTGCTAATCTTATACCTATCTCTTGTCTACACAGAAAGCCCTAAATGTTATGCAGGTCATTCCAAAACGGGCGAATGATATGATGAATGTTGGCATGCTGGAAGGATTTACGGTAAGCCTGGTCTGCTTTCTAAAGTGACAACATTGATGTATACTTACGGCTTAGAGCAACCTCTGTCGCGTTTTGGATCCTTTTTAAAATGTTTGTCTAAACCAGTGGAGTACGGCAGCGTTTCAAAGTGGAAATTAAGAGTAAAACGCAAAGCTTTTGGAAAACAAGATTATTGCCATTTTAGTTCCTTCTGGAAGAACGACTGAACTGGATCCACGCTTTGCACGTGTGATGTTGACTAGGAAATGAAATAATTGCAAATAAGCGGAAGAAAAATTTTGGGGACCTTTCGCGCCGATCTTGCTGGCCTTGTTTTTGTAAAAAATCTTGGGCCGCAGCCTTATCGAAGGACATTTCCACGGCCATGTGAAGGTGGAGATGAAGGGTTTGTTATGCTTGGGATGGAGAAGACAGTGACTGTACCCTTAGATGTAGACTGCCCAAGCCGTAATGGAGGCGTGTTAACGGAATATAAAATAAAATCAATTTTTATAGAGAATTAGTTTTGTTGTTTGCCTAAGGAGGAGGAAGAAGATCGAAAGAAAAGAATTCCTAGTTGACTGAAGAGTGATTTTCTTTGTATCTTTCTTCATAGGGGAGTCTAAGTGCTCAAGGAAAACTACTTTTGCAGGTTAGTAATGTTGCTTTTGCACTTTAGCCTGGCATTGTCATTGCAGATATTTATAATTGTAGGTCATGAGGTTTAACTGTTTAATCTACCCAGAGTTTTGAGGCACGCTACCTTTTAGATGTTTTACTTTACACACCCCTTGCCTTTAAAACAATGTTGTTCTATCCACCATATATTTTCAGTGACCACGCAAATCGACTTTGTTATTTTGGTATACACCTTTCTCAAAATGAAACATTACTGGTGCAGAGATACGTTAAAAGATACTTGTCAAATCTGAAAAATCCAAGGTGTACCAGAAATTTTTGCAACGATTGTAGGCCTTCACAAGCATTGAGAGGGATTCTTTCTGCAGTTTGATTTGAAGTAAACATTGGATGGTGGAGAATATTGCTTCCTCATACTGATACATGATTTGTTAATGGTTTGTTAGGAAAACTGCTGCGCGTGCGTGAAGCAAGAGACCAGATATAGTTTAGTCCATTTCGCCAACAGCGGGAGAAAGAGTCGTTTACGCAAGGTAATACAATGTACTACAAATCAGGCCAATTGTTACAACTTTAAAATTTGCCCAGGCCTCGTGTCCTGTCCGTTGGTAGGCTCATGCCATGAAGGGAAGTACGTTGCAATGTATTGGTGCGCACACTATGTTAAGAAATATCAAAATTTTATTTTTCGTAGGAAACTCTCTATGTTGCTAATGCTAAAACACGATCGAGGCCACAGGAAAGGCGTGTTTTCCTCTTTGAACAACGTCTGATGTTCAGCGAACCGTTTGAACGAAAGCGAGACCTCACAGTGTACATTTATAGACACAGTGTGAAAATGACATCACTTGGATTAACAGAGAATTTTGACGAAGACCCTTGTAAGTGGGCAGTCTGGACCAAGGGTCAAAATGGACAATCGGAGATTTATGTTGTCATTGGAAGATCACCGAGTATGAAAAAGCAGTGGGTGGATGCTATTCGTGGCATACTAGAGACCCAGCTTTCATTTGTCAAAGGTGCGTGTTCTTTGGTTACTTTGTTCGTTTGTACGTTCGTTCGTACGTACGTACGTTTTTACTTGTGTATGTGTTTGTACGCAACAGTCGGATCTGGACGTGTGTTCTCGTCAACATATTTGAAAGCATCCACAAGTGTTTACATTGAGTCATGTTTGTATTTGTTTTCTGTTTTCATTTATTTTTACGCGTATGATCGATCATTTTATTTACGATATACAAGTCTTGTGCTTGTTATTTTGTTTATTGGTATTATGTGCAAGTCCTTTTCGTTTTTATGTTTTTAATGTACATATACTGTAAAACATTCTTTGTTTACAGCATACACAGTTTACAAGTTTGTTTATTTTTTGTTTAGCTAGGATTCTTTTGTATTTGTTGGTCACTGACAGCATCCACAAGACCATTTTTTTTTGGTTTTGTTTATAATTTGTAATAATGTACGTTAGTGTATGTTGTGTGGATATGACCTCGTCAGCTGCACTCTCATCATATATTGAGTCCAATTCAAATTATCTGTTGGTCATCTTTTTAATGATTACACTTGGAGATAACACACTTCTGTTCGTGATTGCGTTGGTGAGATACCATCGTTAGTCTTGGCAAAGGAATTCAAAGTATTCAATTTACTACGTTAATGAAATTCATTTGATTTCTAATTGGACTTTACGCTGCCTGTTAGCACTATTTTAGGCCTGATTGTTTGTGTGTGAAGTTGCTTTAGAGGACTTGTTTGTTTTAAACCTGGAGAATCGGGTTGTAAAATCTGTGAAATCTAGTAAAATCGGCTTGTTTGTGAAGCAGAGGTGATAGCGTTATTGAAAATTGTATCCCCAATTGTATGACCAGAGTTAGGCAGTGTATGTAGCGTGGGATACTTGGGGATCCAGAGATGATAGCATTAGGGGTACGTTTGCCAACCCCTAAAACTATTCTTGGCGATTTCTCTCCATTTTGATATGAACCTACTGGCTTATATTTTTCCAGAGTTGCTGGTTTAGGCCCCCTAAATTTTGCTTACACCCCTCATGCGTGTGTTATCCACAGAGATCATTTTTCCTCTGTGTAAGGTAGATTAAAACATGTATCTGTTGCCAGGAGAGTTTCTTTTGACATCGTTGTAAGTGAAGTTTGTTTAATGCTGAAATTCAGTGGCATCTTCATAAACCACATTTTAAACGCTTTGGAAGTGCTAGCATGAATGAAGAGAACATTTTTTATCAGCTAATTTTATAAGACCAAGTGGTGTTAACAGTATTAATGGAATTCCTAATCAGGTGGTACTGTAATAATAATAGCTGACATTAAATCGTTTAACTGCACCGCGATGAGTGTGTTAAAAGCGTTGTTACATTAACGCGCGTTCGCTTACGAATGATGGATAAATTTGATGAAAATAGTTAAAGACACCTTTAAAAGTCGCTTCCGTGATGGGTTAAATGGCATATCTTCGCAATGCCCATAACATTGATATCAGCAACTAGGTCTTCCATTTGCATTGGTACTAAAGTATAAAAATGCACATGGCATGCTTCCTTTCTCGCATATTCATATTTACATACACATCCAGACACGCACACACGTACTCACAAGCATATAGGTAGGAAGGCAAGCAGATGACCTCCGGATATGAACATAGAAAGAAAGATTGAAAGTAAGAAAAAGAGAGAAAGAAAGGAGGAAAAAAGAAAGAAAAGAGGGAAAGAAAAAGAGAGAAAGAAAGAAAAGGAGGAAGAAAAAGGAGGAAAGAAGGAAGGGAGGTAGAAGGAATGGAAAGAGTCAAAGAAGGAGACCTAAAGGAACAGACGTGGTGGTGTAAACGATTCCGTACACTGACGTCATATTTTCTAAACATAACATGATTCTGGCAAATTGTCAGGTGCAGTGTTCTTCATTTGAACCCAACAACAGAACAAGTCGGTATATCAGTTTTGTTTGTGCACGTTTTTTTCTCTTAGAAATGCCATCCGATGTTTCGGAAACATTGCGAGGATGTGACTCAGGTTTGAACATTAAAACACTCTCCAACAAATATTAAATAGTAATTAAACAACTCGTTTGAAGTCGTAATTGAATCGTTTTATAAATTCTAACGACATTGGGCAATATGCATGTTGTAATTTTCTTTGTTGCATGAGCCACTAATTTGGAATTATCTCCTTCCAACGTGGTCGAGCTGAGGCTATTTGGAGTTCACCGTGTGTTCTTGTTTAATTTTCTTTTTATAACGTTCCGTTTTATCGCTAGATAACCACAAAGAAGTCTTATTGTTGCATAATTAACCGTAAAAATCGTAAAATTTTTCAAATGTAAATACGATTTCGTTTAGTTCAAATTATATATTGTTTAACCTTAACATATGTAACTTGTACGCGTAAAATTCTTGAAAATCCAATGTCTTTAACTCCATTTACTTCCATTATGTATGAGGTGAAATATGTAAGTTCGTTTTCACTTATGTATGGCATATCGGCGTTTAGATTTTATAACGGCCGTTTAGGTTTTGGTCGTTACTTTTATTCAGTTTGTTTAAATTATATTCTTATTTCCTTTTTGTTTAGCGGTGGAAAGACCAATCGATTATCAAAGAAAGCTGTCAGCTGGTAGCGAAGATTTAAGGTTTGAATTTTGATAATTCTGTAAAATTTTCGTATACTGTTAATAGGTAGGTCGATAGGTGCCGCTGTGAACGTATTTGAAGAGGTACATTTTGTTTCAGATCTTTTATTTATTGGTCTATGTGTTTGTCCGTTCCTGTTTTTGTTCGTCCGTTTTTTTGTTTGTTTGTCTGTCGTCTTGTTTATTTTTCTCATACTTAGCTGATTTATTGATTGATTAGTACGTTTTTGCGGTTTACTGGATGTCATAACGGAATAACTCATGCCTTGTCTATATACTTTAGCCTTGATTTTACCATGGATTTGTATAAGCCGCCCAGTTCATGGAAATCATGACAATCTGCACGCTTCATGTGCAATGTGTGTAAATGGATTCAAACCTCGATCCTCAGATCCAAGCCGATTGCTTTGACTTTGTGCTTCGTCCTAGCACGATCAAACTTACCAAGCTGTTCTTAATGTAGAAGACGGCGTTGTCCAAAAGTAATTTCTAAAACTGATCCCTGTATATTTATGAAATAGTCGGATCAGTAGAAATTACATCTGGTTCTCACAAAACATTGACCGCAAATTGCGATGGGCAACCACAACGTTTGAAGGGAGACTACAACATCCAGGGAGGGGTTGACCAGAAGGAAATCAGAGCCAGTTACTGATGATTATTGAAAATCCATAACCTGAATATTCTTGATAATTGTTAGCTTGGGGGCTTGCTGGTATGTTGTGTGATTGTTTGTGGTGCCTGTTTTGCACAGTTTTACAGTTTTGTAAATAAAATGAACCATTGTCAAACTAATATCCCCGGAATGTTTATCCTGCGTCGTGCACTGTTAGAATCTAACATCAGTTGACGACATTACTATTTTAACTTGATAAATTCGTCACACTCGATACTGAAAATATTTCTGGATAGTCCGATGATGGCCGATGACGCTTGGTGATTCGCGAAAACTTTACGTTGGCAATTGTCGGTGTTGGCCGATGATTATCGGGATGCATGGATGCATGAATGGCATTGCAATTGTAGTGAGTGTACGCCAATTAACGATAGTTTGTATCATTCCAAAAACTGCAGACCTGTCATACATACAATACATATCTGTCATTCACCTGACAACTGGTCTGTCACACACTAGTGCATCGATTAAAATGAAGGAGGGAAAGGAAGGAGTATTGATTCAGAAGCGGGTGGCGCTGATATTTGACTGGTCTTTGGCTGGATTCATTGTCTCCTCAGTTGGGAAAAATTTACACTCAGTCCTTAATTAATAAATGTTACACGCCCTTGTCTGTTTCATATCCTCCAATGTCGGAGTTATGAAATATTTCCGTTTGTCAGTTTGTAAGTTAAAGTTGTAATTTAATATAAAGGAAGAATTAGGTCTACTTTGGACTTTTGTAAGTTACCTGCATGCTTTAGAGCGCATTGATTTATAGGATGTCTTTGATTCTCCTTTACGTTGTGTTCGAAGTTTATGATTTGCAAAAAAACAAAGAAAAGCAATTGAAAAGAAATCGGAAACGAAAGTCCACCGCAGTAGATCTATTGTGATGGAGAATAATGTTACTATTTGTTTCTTCAACTGTTTTACTCCTTTGTCTCTCGTTACACCTTACATTTCTGTTGATACAAGGATCTTGTTTCGGTTGTAAAAGTAGTGATGCAATTAACCACAAGAGTGACGTTGTCTGGCAAGTTCCGCTTGCTCCGTCAGCCGTTATATAGTTAAGAGATGTAAGTACTGTGATACGGGTAGTGAACTCTCGGTTCTTCATGGTGATTTTTTAACAGTTGAAGAAGACGTACCGTATATTGGTTGAATGTTTTTGGCGTTTGTGATCTAAGACATTGTTGATCTGTTTTGATGACCTTAGGCCATACACACCCATCGCGTCAACATTCGTAACTCCTACGGGCTCGGCAACTTTGTCAAGATTACAAACAACAGATTCGAGAAAATATTCTGATGGTTCACTGAAACTTGGATCAAATTATGAGTCGGTAAGCTTTTCATTCACTATCATGAAAAACAAAATTACTTACGGTAGGTTTTTGACTGCTTTAAAAAGAGGGGAGAGACGGCGATCTTTACAACCTCAAGATCTTTATCATAATGCTAAGGCCTGGGACCTACGAGAAATTAAAGTGGTCGGCTACAAGGTAATTACTGTCTCTTTACACTGTCTTTGTGTACTTCCCTTTCTGCGGCCTGCATTGTTTTGTTATTTAAATGGTATTATTTATATTGCCTACACAATATTTGCATCTCTTGTGGTAATGTAGTTTCCTCTTATCCTACACGAACAAATTGCTAATATTATTAAGTTGACATCCAGTGTATTATGTGTCGAGTATTTTTTTCAACCGAGCTAGTGTTATCATCAACATGGAATAGCTCCAGTTGTGTACTCCCTCAGTCAGTCTTAACTGAATTTTGTTACCGTGGACTATTATCTGCGACCTCATGTCGGGTGGGATCAGACAAATGTAATAATCACAAGAAAAGTACAAAAGCACCGCTGCCTTCAACGGGGCTCAAACCTGAAGATTTTGCATACCTTGGATTCCTCTGCGTATTAACGCCATCTGGCCATTGGCATTGCAAGGTTAACCCAAAGTAATCTGATCATCATCATCAAGGCAATTTAACCCGTAGATAACGCGCTTATTTCTTGGCATTGGGAACATTGAACGGTAATGCTCATTTTGACGTAACAAGGGGATACCGTGGAGGCCATGTATCAAAATTGTTTTAATTTCGCATGGTCACATAAAAACGTTTAGCTGACGCAAAATGTGCTATTTTTTACATTGACAATTCTGTTTGTTATAAAACATGTCCCTGTCAGCAATTCTTCTGTCTTTTTGCCGGTAAAATTCGTGTTGTACGAATCAAGTTTGCAAGGACCTTCGGTGTTGGTCTGTCAACGGTCACTTATATTAAACAGGTACCTTGTTCGTCCGTAGTTGTCATGGACAACGATAAGGGTAATATGATCAAAATAGATAATTGTTGCCGTCATATAACCCATATGATAAATATCCTGCAGTCTGGTAATTTAGCAAGTGCGAAGTAAATGTTACAGAGATCATTTTTCTCCATAGAATTACTCTAAGCTTCTTTCCATGTACTAAATTATTATACGTTTCAGTCCATGAGGTATACCCCGGTATAATGCCACAGTTATATGGCTAGTATAGTCAATGAAGGAGGGGTCCCTCAATTCATACTAACAAAATCCCTTAGTTGTGTCGAACCCCCACAGTTATAATCAAAGACGTCAGAGGAAAGAGAAGATTCATGAGACGATATTTAGAGTATACTCTTGGATCCTCTTCTAGGGGCTTTTAACGCTGTTTCTAGCATACTGTAGTGCTTTATAGTTCTTTTATGACCTAACAGACTCAAACTTAGTGCCGAGACCCTTGCGATTGCAAGTGGGAGGGGAGGTTGGTAAGTGAATGCGGTTCATGGTGTATGAACTTAGTTGATGAGCGCACTCCTTTCCTGTTGTTACTGTTTACATCGAAATAAACCACCCATGTGTTGTAGTGTGGTCGCCTCCTTTCCTGTTAATGCTCTTGTATTTTTTCCGGACTGCGTTTCTTCGGAGTGCCCTAAATGGAGGAGGATAGGAAGATGCAACAATGCCTTTTACTACAGTGCAGTCATCTTTATTTAAAGAACACAAAATTGAATCAGACGATGATTGTAGTTTGTCTCATATATAGGCTACTGTTTGGGACATCTCTTGACTTGTGCTCTGAAATGGCAATAAATTGTTAGACAATGCCAAAATGGAAATGCAGTAGTAACCCACGCAATCCCTGTCGTTAACATGCCTTCTATTCGCCTCAAAGCAGCCGCTGACAAACCCGGTGTTAATCATGATGTTCTTACTGTGTGTGTTCTGCGCTGATATTAGCAGTCAGCTGGCGTTTCACATGATAGAGAGTTGAAGAGGACACAAGCCTGATGTTTATGGACACCATATTTGGACCCATTGTAAATGGCAGAATTCATAAGGATGGCTTCTCATATGATCCGCAAGTTTATATATGTTTATAGCGTGTGATTCCTTCTGATGTCATGTCAACCCTTTGAATCTGGAAGGGTCATGCATAATTAATCGTGCTTTTGTGAGTGAAACAAGGAGTTGAGGACGTTCTTCCAATACGTCCTCTTTACACCTAGATAAGACACATGCGGAGCTAGACAAGACATTTTTTGAAAGCATAGTAAGATTTAAATTGTCACTTCATTTTATTCCGTGTGCCTCCTGAGAGATCAGAGCAGAACTCCGTCAAAATCAGCACAATTGAATTTGCTGCCTGAATGCATCAAGTATTGTCAGTTACAAACACTAAGGGGAGTTTCAGCGTATGTTGCGTTGTACAACGAAAGACGTAAGGAGTATGAGTTTGAAAGAATTTAACATTGCCATGGCGAGGTAGACCTTGAGACCTATTGGTTATTAGTGGAAAGATTTCAAATTATGTCTCTCAAGCGAAGCTTTCGAAGGTTTTTAAGACCACGGTTTGGTTCTCCATTACCTGAAGTAAGTTTGCGTTTTATCTTGTTAATCAAATGTTATCATATAGTGCTCCAAATGTTGAGAACTGCGTCTACATTTGGTGTTCGGCGTTGCAGTGAGTTCTCTTCACGTTTGAGCAGGTGGTTATCTTAAAATCGCTATGTTTGTTAGGATCGAACAGTTTGACAACTTCTCTTTCTTGTGGTTTTAAGTTTGGTTTTTAAGTCTCTGTAAATATAACAGTTTTGCCTTTGCTTTCTCTTGTTAACCCAGGGTAAAATTTCACCATCGAATCAAGTTCTTACTAAGCCTATGTCAACACTGAAACATGTGAAGCTGATCTCGTTAGAAGCAGCGAAATCACTAGAAGACTTGACAAAAGCTTTTCCCGTGGTGAGCAATCGTCTTCTAATTTTGCACTAAAAAGTTATCTTCTGTGGTATTAAGTTATCTTTTAGTTTAGCATTGCGTTGTTCCCAGGATAACAGTAATGTGCCCACAACTGCTTTCTTAATGGGTTTGGTAATCTTTATGTTGAAATTTGCGTCTTACTAATAGGATTTATTGCCCAGCATCTTGCTAGCTACGTGAATTGTTTCATGTATTGACGTCCATCGTTTAGTTTCTCTGCTGTTTCATTGGCAAAGTATAGAAATAGCTCGTTGACTTACTTTTAGGGTTTCAGCGACAATTGCCCTTGTTTGTTAATATATATGATGATTTTGGGTTTATGTAGTGGCCGTTATATTTTCCTGCTTTATTTTTCTTGCTCCTCTTTCTTGTTTTCTAAGGCTGTCAGTATTATTACGCTGCTTTCGTATTTTCCAGGGTGCTGTGTGTTAATGTCCCTGCTCCCCCCTGCCCCAGGATTTTGACTCGTTTTGCTTTCATATTTCCCAGGTTTCTCAGTGTTATTATGTGCCGGCTCTTCGGTTTCCTATTGTTTTTACTGTCATTCCCTGCTATTGTTTTTTCCAGATTTCCCAAGGTTAGTTCCCTAATTTCTTGTTTCCCAGGCAGCTTAGTGACATTCCTGCCTTCACGTTTCCCGGGGTTCCCATTCTCATTATTTCTTTGTAAGGGTCCTGAAGTGCCAGCCCCTTCTCTCGTGCTTGCTAACGTTATTTCGTCCTTATTTCCCGGGGGGTCAATCACACCCTTTGGGTTCTCCGTGTAAATATTCCCCGGCCAGTTTAGGTTGTGGGCTGATCAGTGCTAACAATTTTATTTCTTCTTGTCTTCGTTACCATTCCCGTGCTCCGGGTCAGACAATTATTTGAATGGTATACGTAAGGATTTAAATCTAGTTTAGTGTTGGATCGTTTCGTTACTTGACTGCGATTTAGGTTCTGGTTATTTTCGTCATTTCGACATTAACATCCTCTCCATATGAAACCGCTTGTATCTGCTAAATTGGCATTGATTTCATTCAAGTGGGACACAAACTCTTCTAATTGCCTTGTTGTGTTTAATTAGACCGGCACAGGAGCCCTATGCAAACTTTAAACAGTATTTGGTTTATAACTTCGTTTCAATATGTGGACCAAACACTGTTAGGAGGAAAATTTTGCGTTTGAGAACACACTTCTGAGGTGTTGAATCTGTGATGACATTGATCTCAAGATCGTCACAGCTTGTATCGTGCCCTTTGTCATAGAGTGATTTGTAAGTGAAGTGTGAAATAGTTGACATTTAATGATAAACCAGCCCAGACAGTATGTGGGAAAGTTTTTCACTTGACTGCTTGTGTGAGCAGGTGTGAATTACATGTATGATATCATTAGTTCTTGGTGACAAATAAGTCATCGCATTTCAAAAAAAACGATGACTGAAAACAATGAATGGTTTTTTTTGGTGGAGGGAGGCAGTCACCACATCTCCCTATTTGTCATTCTTTCTCGTCCTAACATGTAATTTGACTTCTTGCTAGACACGAAGCTGTTGATATGTCACTGTTTAAATTGCCCATTTTCATTACCCTGTCTGCAAAGTATTTTCGTTAGTAGCATAGAAAACGTTTTTGTGTAACCACATATTTTTTCTCCCAGTTGCCTCCCTATTTGGGATTCCTTCTCGTCCTAACATGTAATTTGCCTTCTTGCTAGACACGAAGCTGTTGATATGTCACTGTTTAAATTGACCATTTTCATTACCCTGTCTGCAAAGTATTTTCGTTAGTAGCATAGAAAACGTTTTTGTGTAACCACATATTTTTTCTCCCAGTTGCCTCCCTATTTGGGATTCCTTCTCGTCCTAACATGTAATTTGGTTTCTTGCTAGGCATAAGGCTGTTGATATGTCACTGTTTAAATTGTCCATTTTCATTGCCCTGTTGCGGAGTATTTTCTTTTCTGATTTTAAAGTGAAAAGTCTTATTGTCCACTATCCACTTCTTTGTCGCGGCTTATTGTAGTTCTGATTGGTAATCCGTTATTGTTTAAGCTCACCATGTCACCATTTTTTGTTCTTTGACATATGAGTGTTATGCTTGATACTCAACTCGCAAATTAAAGTTCACTTGGTATCCCCTTACAATATTTTGTATCACAGCTGAGTGACTTTGTTGACTGCAATTATCTGAAGTTTAGTAAGTGCTTGTTAGAGGATCTGAGTTGTGAAAGCTTCATGGTCAGCAAAGTATGTGTAATAAATAATATATATGCTGATGCTGCTTTTGCTGTTATATCTGTGGTGTTAATGAAGGTTTTGTGCAGATGGAACGTAACTAGACCTCATAAAAATAATACTGAACTTTTTAAACCCACATTTTTACGCCCACAAAACCAAACCTTTCCTCTATACTAGTGTCCAATTAAGCGAACCGGGAAAGACAACAAAGTTTTATCAGAACTAATTGATAAGCTGATACAATTGATGTGAAGACGCATGGTTAGTTTATCTTTAGCTTCATAGAAACCACGCACGTGGCCAATGCTAACACAACATGGCAAGCTGGTAGGAAGTAACTGATTTGCAGACCATGCTGCTCTCTCTGCGAACTAAACCTTACCTTTTTAATTGAAATGGGGCGTCTATGCAGGGAAGTCAATACGATAATGGGGGATCCGAAACGGGACGTTTATCATCAGTAAAGCTACCTGTGGCTGGCGGACAGCGAATTTTATCAGGCTTCTTCAAAACCAGATTTAATGATTTAAAATCATTGCTTGTGTGTTTGTTTATTTGTTTGTTTATTTCGGTATTATTATTATTATTATTATTATTATTATTATTATTATTATTATTATTATTATTATTATTATTATTATTATTAT
>JANTCA010016366.1:0-20832 GCA_024741275.1 Chironex yamaguchii | reverse complement strand
ACTCCGTTTATTCCTTTTACAAAGGAATTAACCCTGAGTTAATAACTCCGTTTATTCCTTTTACAAAGGAATTAACCCTGAGTTAATAACTCCGTTTATTCCTTTTACAAAGGAATTAACCTTGAGTTAACTAGGGCATCTACTTGTAATCTGCTTGGGAGTACCATTGTATTCTTTAGGTGGTTTTCAAAGCATGCACACTTAATAACAACTGGTTTTTATTGGAAAGGACGAAAGGACATGTCGTGAACTAAAAATTGGGAAGGTATGCCTTTACTATAAAGTGAAAGATAAAAGGCTAAGTGATTTGGTCGTTCTAGCATGAGAGAACCATTTAACCTGTACAGGAAACATGATTAATATTGATGTCAAATGTTCCAAGACTAACTTGCACTGATCACGTATTCAATGCATGGCAATACACTTACAAAATCCTTAGTGCATTTAATAACATATTCAAAGTTGAAACGGAAAAAAAGGATGTCAAACACAAAACTGCGCAGTATCATTTGACCAAGTTGACTTGGAAAGACGAGTAGTCACTTTCTGTTCTGAAATAGTGAAGATGATATGTTTAAAGTAAGTATATGCCACACCTCAGTTTGATAAAAAAATCAATATAAAAGCTATAGACGGAACAGAAACGTACAATTTACAGTTTACGTCAAGCATTTAGAGTGATCCATAAATCGCACTTCAGGAAAAATGTCTATTTATACTCGCCCATATTTGACAGTTTTGAAATAGTGAATAGCATTGAAATTGTACTAAGGTTTTAAAAAGGTAAAAATAGTTACCCACACTACTTCAAATTAAGGCCTTATTCTAATAGATAACCTCCATTCTGGACTAGAGGTTAACACCATATTGCAAACAAAATAAATTCACCAAATTGACTCCCCTTCCAACAAATGTTTCTCAGAAAGGCGGCGTTTATTTAAAACAGTCGACAAAATCAACTTCAGATCACCACAATTGGGTTTCCTTTAATAGTTATGGTTTCATGTAATATTGCGACGCCACTCGTAATAGTTGTGGTTCAAGGGTCTAAACTTTAATCCTTCGCTTTCTTACCCCATTCCTGACATATTTCAAAATTTAGTCTGTCTAAGGGTTTGAGTTATCTTGCTAACAAAGAAACGCACACACATACACCTACGTCCCGATAGCCGACGTCAATTATCCTAACGTGCATTTAGCTGCTGACGGCAGCATTTTTGGACACATTATAGGCTACATGTGACTTTGGTAAAAGATTTAAACAAAGGAAATTTAATCGAGTATTTCCGACTATTAGAAAGTGCATTCAGTAAAATTCATACGAAATACCAGCACAATAAAATTAGTGATTACAAAACACGTTAAAGAGGTCCTACCAAAAGCATCGTTATACAACTTGCTTTGCAAAATTTGAACCCTCAAGTACCTTTAAAATAGCCGAGGAATATCAAGGCATCAAAACCACTAAATCTAACATTTGTTGCTAGATATTTTTTCGTATGACATCAGCTACATTCCGTCAAAGATCGTTAATCCTCAACACAGTTCAGGTACACACCCTAAATTTCTCCTGAGATAAACATGAACTAAATGATTAACAAATTGCAACAGTTTCTTAATTTGCTGCTTCTATTTCCGTTCTCATAATTTTGATTTGGTTTCTGCGTGCGTATCTCGCCATCCTCGCAGAGAATCTTGAATCAATGCCAAGGTGTCAAGAGCGCATCCATAATGCAGAGTAATTCCGAAGCGACCATGTCCATAGTTATGCACGATCTGCAAATTAAGAAATCACGATCAATTAACACATGGTTACTTTGAATGTTTTGGGCTCTTTTATAACTGAGCAAGTCTCTTGCTTCCGTGTTGCTCTTTGGTTGTTGGAAAAGGCGATTACAGTGAGTAATGACTTAATCATACGTTTCAGACTGAGAAGCAAAAAATTCCAGTCGTAATTCCTGAGTGAAAATTTGGGGGAGAGGGAGAAATTTTTGGATCGTCATAACAGTGATTTTGGTGTTAGCTACTTAAAAAGTTGTCACGGATTACTCAATAATACATTAGTCTTCGCTGACATTATGCCGCCAAAATTTTAATTCCGTTTCTTTCTGTTGAAACAAACTCAACATGCATAGGAAGGCTACGATTCTCAGAATAGTTAAGATTTGACAAAACAAATAAAATTTTCCACTTTAAACTCCATGTTAGGTTAACGTTAATAACATTTACTGTAAGAAGTATGCTAATGGGGTTACTCTGGGGCGGCATACATTGTGAAAAAGGGTGTTTCCCGGAAGAATAATTGCTGGACAACAAATAACTTTTTATAGCTTACAAAGCACTGGTACATTAGAAGCAATAACCAGCATCAATGTTACATACAGTCACTATCAGAAGTGTTCATATTCAACCTATTGCAACAAAGCTATAAAATTGGCTTTCTCTGTCTTCCTTTCGTACTTCCCTTTAGTTTATGGCTTGTCTTGTTAGTATTCCATTATTACCTCCGTCAAGGTGGTTATGATCATGGCCGCGTTTGGTTGTTTGTTTGTTTGCTTGTTTGTCTGTCTGTTTGTTAGCAAAATAACTCAAAACGTTATCGACAGATTTTGACGAAATTTTCAGGAGGGGTCAGAAATGGTCTAACTTAAAAATAATTAACTTTTGGCGGTGATCCCGATCACCGTCTGAATTCAGGCATGAAATCTTCATAGTGCTAGTGAGAGATAATCCAAAAATAAACAATAAATAAAAAGACAAAGAGCTTTTCTTACACTATTATCACTTAGGGGTCAACAAGAAAAATACCACCCGAACTAGCACTTTGCACCTTCGAAGTTGTGACATTAAATCGATTCTTCTGTGTTAAGTCTTTTGCTTTTTATACTAGGACACCTTTTTTCCAACCAAGTGTTCGGTTCAAAGTCACCTTCTTCATAATCTTTACGAAAACCATCTCCTAGTACACTTCACCACAGGTTCAGTGTATTGCATTTGACAATGACAGGGTTTTATCTTATTTGTACTCTGATTTGAAATAATGTTCTTGGTTTATTCTTTGGGACATACAGGCAAGTTCATAGTTTCAAAATGTGCATTTTGCAAACACATAAACAACTAGAATCATTCCCACAGCGCAAACTTCCTCGCCAAGGCAGTATTTATTCAAGTAAAAGGGGCTTTCCCCTGTTACTATGGTAACGTGAGTATCTCTCAATAGCATTATGAGCCACAACCTTTTGAGTTATTTACATAACCTCCTTGGCGGAGGTAACCATTGTTTCGACATTAGTCAGAGGATCGATTAAACAGGCAAAGAGCACAAATTATAGCATCCAACTCACTGAATAATTTTCCTTGATAGCCTCCATGTCAGCCTCATCTATTACAATTTGGTTCTGGTTGAAATCTGCCGCTATATTCATTCAGAGATACGATGATATAACATTTTTTGTATCAATTCTTCTGTAAATTCTCAATGCTCAAGCATGCAATGTGACATGACTAAGTTGGGAAAATATGTTTGACGGAGTTCCCCGGGTGAACTCGTTGGAATCACTTTTTCTCGGTCAATCTGTTTTATCTCCTTTCTAATCATCGATGTTAGATACAGGCAACAACCCTTGGTATATAGGGCAGTGCTCTCCCATCAAATGCACTGTTAAATTACAAATAGATCCTGATTTCTCTGTTTTCCAACTAAACTCTCAATTTTACGGCCTTGTTTTTATTTTAGGCTGATTTCTCTCTTTTACAGCTTACTTCTCTTATTTTACTGCAGATTTCGGTGGGCATCCTCATTTCACGGCTGGCATCCCCATTTCTCTATTTTACGGCAATTTCTCCATTTTCTTGCATCTCCACTTTACCGTGCTCCACACCACCCTACCTCTAAATTGCATGCTCCGTATCAGGTATCTGACCAGATAATGGCAAAATCTAAGTGTGAAAGCAAGCAGGTTAGGGATAATAAACAGAACATATGAAGATACTAGACTCAAAGAGTCAATTTACACTTGCAACAAACCTTCAATTCATTCCCATCTGCTAAAACATGAACATCTTTTTCCAAACGGACACTTGATCTCCCAGGTCTAAGTCCAACCCAATCTTCACCAGTCCCACACATCTAAGAAAGAGTAAAAAACAGAAGGACGTTGCTTTTGCATGATAAGGTCCTTTTGTTTTCTATATATTTAATATTACATAGGGGTTTGTTCCAAACAATGATTTTGTTGCATGGGCAAGAGTATTAAGGGAATTTGCGTTTCAGAAAGAGTAAAAGCTGAATAAGTGGTACGAATGATGGGTATAGTCTAACTCAAGCTGACTCAATATTCATTCGGGTATCTGATTACACATTTGATTGAGCGACAGGTTGCTAAATAATGCAGTGGCCATGTCTGTTATTAAGTCAACATTAAATCCTTGGTATTATTCTAGAATAGTCTTTTCAAAACGTAATTATTCCAGAAAATATTACGCCCCGTTTGAAACTACGTACAATTTATAGACATCTGCTTCCAATGCCTTTTACAGCAATCAATAAATGCATATAGTATGGTACATTACGTCCAATTTAACATAACAATTTCACATATTTACGTAGAATAACACGTTCAAAATCCGCATTTACTCCTTCTAAAAAAGTTGACAGGCTGTTGCATGGAAGGCAGTCTATTTGACATGGCATAGTAGACACTCCGTAAGACAGAATACCTGTAATCAGCAATATTAGCCTGATTGGCTAAAGGGATGCATCCGTTAAATGGAACAAATGTTGGTGTCAGAGTACAAAAACCATAAAAATGCAGACTAATTTCACAAATCTTAAGAGAACGACAAAAATGAAATATCACCAACACGTTTCAGCTGAAAACAGTTGTTCTATTAGTAGAAAGTGAGTACAAAAAGTTATTTCCCATTCGGAAAGACATTATGTTTAAATGACTATAATTTTGGAAACATAGAACAGCCTATTGCCCAAACGTGTCGTAATTAGTAAGCGGTTTATTGTACGGATGTACTGTGGTTATTCTTATCGAGAATGTTTATCATCACGCATGTAATAATATATTAGTGCTTTCGGATAACCATAACATGTCAATGGAAAAAATTATTAAGAACAAGTAGTTTCAGAACAAGATCATTTCATCGAAATTTCATTGTCATTGTGTGAAAGATGAATTACTCAACCCATAATAGCATTAGAATTAAACTAAATCACAGAATTCAAAAGAGCGAGAAATGAACCCAAGAAAGATGCCTACTCGTATACCTTAATTGATGGTTCTATTTGACTGGTTGCTTCTAAAATCAATTTTCTGTCCTTCTCAACTACTTCCATGTTGTAGTCTCCCACTGCTTTTGTTCCACCCAGAGTGACAAAGTCAATGCTGTAAATAAGGCAATTGGTGAAAGAAATTATGTACATTTTCACAAGCGCAATGCTCTACACATTAGTCGATAGAATCCAGACATTGAACAACACATGCCCTCTTTAATTAAATTAAATTGTCTTGTAAGTTCTGAATACGGTCATAACTTTATTGGGATAAAATTTTGGCAGGATTAAGTTCCGCAGACAGTCTAATTCGGTTCCATCGCAGATTTCGCGGATGGGATTCCCGTATACTTCAAACGCATTTTAGTCATTAAGCAATGAGGGAGTAAACAGCGTTGTTCATTAACAGAGGCAAACAAAATTACAAAAAACTAGCTACACATCGTCAAAAGCAAGGAATGCATTTGGTTGAAAATCTATTTCAGCCACGCTGACCCATTCTGGGTCAGTCTCGGATGGATTTTGACTCATTTGCTGTCCCACTGAATACTTCAACATTTATGATACGCAATGCATTGAAAATTGCGCTGTAATTTTTTCATGTGCCTCAATCAACAGTTAAATCCCCTGGAACGGATCGAGAGACTCTAAAGTGGATATTACCAAAGACAATGAGAGCAGTATGATTGATTGATTTTGATGGTTCTATTTGACTGGTTGCTTCTAAAATCAATTTTCTGTCCTTCTCAACTACTTCCATGTTGTAGTCTCCCACTGCTTTTGTTCCACCCAGAGTGACAAAGTCAATGCTGTAAATAAGGCAATTGGTGAAAGAAATTATGTACATTTTCACAAGCGCAATGCTCTACACATTAGTCGATAGAATCCAGACATTGAACAACACATGCCCTCTTTAATTAAATTAAATTGTCTTGTAAGTTCTGAATACGGTCATAACTTTATTGGGATAAAATTTTGGCAGGATTAAGTTCCGCAGACAGTCTAATTCGGTTCCATCGCAGATTTCGCGGATGGGATTCCCGTATACTTCAAACGCATTTTAGTCATTAAGCAATGAGGGAGTAAACAGCGTTGTTCATTAACAGAGGCAAACAAAATTACAAAAAACTAGCTACACATCGTCAAAAGCAAGGAATGCATTTGGTTGAAAATCTATTTCAGCCACGCTGACCCATTCTGGGTCAGTCTCGGATGGATTTTGACTCATTTGCTGTCCCACTGAATACTTCAACATTTATGATACGCAATGCATTGAAAATTGCGCTGTAATTTTTTCATGTGCCTCAATCAACAGTTAAATCTCCTGGAACGGATCGAGAGACTCTAAAGTGGATATTACCAAAGACAATGAGAGCAGTATGATTGATTGATTTTGATAGTGGGTTCGTATATGATATAATATCATATGACAAAAAAATTGGTAACTAGCAGTCATGCCTTCAAAAAATTGGCAAATTTAGCGGATTAAGCCTTTTATCTGATTTTTTTTGCGGGACTTTAATTTGGCAGAAGACAGTGAAGCGGATTTAGTACGGGATTGAAATTTGCGGGTTTGGCGAAAAATCCGCGAAATATAATGCCAATAGTAACTTATTATATTTCGCTCTCCTATTCTCATTACTGCAATATCTTGAACGTAGTGCTATTCCTAACATAATTGGCGATAGGATACCTCCTATTCTCTCTCTACTCTGCTATCCGCGCAACCTTGGGTGCGCATATATCAACTGGCGTTGTTGTGTAACAGAAACGATTGGATTGAGGACATAACGTCTAACAAGAATTAACCGACCTTAAAGGTGGCTCCAATACTTTTCCTGCGAATGGAATACTCAGGCAGAAGAGAAAACCAAAATGTGATAGACGATGGGGTAATCGAAAGAAAGCTTCACTGCATAAACAGACATCTTTCATCCAAAGGCTTTAGTTAAGACATCTTGTACGCAAGCCCTCAAAGAAAATGTAACAAGTCCATTATTTCTTTTTCACTGGTACATGCATTTTTGGTTTTGCAAAAACTGACTGTTTTTATCAACCCCAAGAACGCGAGTCAGTTACAGCCCTACAGATAAGATGGGTAGGAGTAAATACTAAACATATTCTTACTTTGGGAATATATAGACATATTTTCCTTCACTTGGCATCAGAAATCTATAAAAGTGCCGAATCCAGGGCGCTTTTACCTTAAGAGTGAGATTAAGAGAAGGTAAATAAAAAATCTCCAAGTAACAAAAGAATCAAACCAGATAATCTGTTTTTGACATTCCTAAGTCAACGAGTAGCAAATTAAGTTTTTTACTTTTCGGCCGATCCCGTATCTAAAACTTTTGTGGCGAGCATTCTTACGTGCTTCCCCTAACCAATCGATACTCTAACAGGTGTCAGAGGAAAACTTGTTTACTATCATTTAGGTATAATTTTACAGCATTTAAAAAATCCTTCATACTATCAACATAATTTATCATATAGTTTGCCTTTTTGGATGTATTCATGAAAACCAGTGATCAGGATATTTGCACGTAAATAACTATAAATATGAACTTAATTGTTATTACTTTCCTCTAAAATCAGATAAACAACAACAAAAGCTAGATTTATATAGCTTTAATAAATTACTGTCACCAGGAAACTCAATACACAATCGAACTGTAAAAGACAACAGTAACTTAGTTTGTTGATGGGATTTCTAGAACTTTACCCTTAGTATCTGTCCCCTGATCGGATAGAGTTCATTGTCTTGGCAAAGTTCTTTAGCATTCAATCCAGTGCAGTTCACGACAATATTGAAATCTTTTAACTACGACAGAAACAAAATGGATAAATACTAAGAGACACGTCATACTAATCGTCCAAGTTAAAACTGCAGTAATATGTCTATCCTATAAATTGTATCCAAAAATGACGAACACACGGATTACCTAGGGAAGCATTTTGACGTATTCGCGGTAAAAGCAATCGTTAGTACAGTGTCGTTTCAATAAGACACAGAAAACACAATTTTATATCATAATCCATTCCGTTCACACTGACAGGTTCCAAATGAGGTCCACTTCATCGTCCAGCAATTGTTTTCATCCAAAGGAAACTAAGGTTGAGTCACTGCCTCAAATATTCCTGTGATTTCGCATGTTAAGTCTGAACCAACAATTACTGTGCCAACTTGTGACCGTTTGCATTGCCAGGAATTCGAATAATTATAAGTGAATTATTCAGGACTGGACTTAAACGGTTTTTGCTTTATTTCAGTGTTTTGGACGTCAACTTACAAATTTTGTGAAACGGCAACAAATTTACATAGCTATTGCACTAGGAAGGTCCATGTTTATCACTAAATACATTTAACTTACACTACCGTACAGTTTAAGTAAAGAAAAAAGGTCACCGACACGACCATCATACAAGTCAATTTTCTGTCATCAGGTCGCAATTTCCTTACATTCGATATGTGTACCCTAAAGTATTGGTTGTCTCAGAAACGCCTTTGTAGAAAATTCAGAACACGATACCTTAATTTGGTTTTGTTTGTATAGAAGGCCAATACTAACATTTTGAACTTCCTATACCTCTTCAAACGAAGTGATCTTCTTCTTTATCGTCTTTCCTCCCATCTCGATGAACCTTATTTAAGTAAAGAAGACACAAAATTAACTTTCTCGCTAGTAGCTTGGATTAGAAACGGGTTTCAGAATCTATTATTAACAATTAAACACACCTGCTTGAAAAGGCTGTAGAGGGAGCGGGATTTTTCCAAGTTTAAGCCATCGCTGAGTTAGTCCTGGTAACAGAAAATGGGCAGACCAGCATTTTTCCCTCTCATAAGCGTCATTTTACAGAAGTACTTATAGGATTATACCGTCACTTCTCACTTACTTGTTCGTGCCAGAAAAAAGACAGTACAAAAACATCCTAGCCTGCCAAAAATTATGAGCTGTATGATCGCTTTAAACATTGTCTGCTTTGGCATGTATGTTTAAGGTAACTCACTTTGTAATCAATTGGCTAGTAGTGCATAGTATTAATTTATAGAAACGATACTAAATGTGGTAGCAACGCAGGTAAATTGGTTGCCAGCTCGCATTACCTGAACGCAATTAAGACAACGATTCATACTACTATTAATCACGAGTGATTTAGTAGTAATAACAAGATTCCAGCCATTCGTTGCTTGAGGACTTTCCTTCCCTTAACCTTTCTTCTTTCTTATATTTTCATGCTTTGTGCTTCTTTAATCTTGTTTATTGTCGAGCCTATTACAGTTTGTGTAATTTGTTTGAAAATCTGCGCCATTGCGCTAAAAACATACTTTTTCGTCTCGCACTCTTGAGAGCATGAATCGTCATAAAGATAAATATTGAAATGTGGCAACCTTTGTATGTGAAACATAGACCGAAAGTAGCCAATCACAAACAAAAAAGACAAAAGGGCGCAATGACGCAAAATTTCAAGGTGAGCTGGATGTAATGAGCGATAGAGCTCGCTCCTATTTTAATCACCCTTTGAGCTGTTTATAGCCTAATACTACCATGACTTTGAATCATTGTTCATGGTAGTTGCAAGATATAAAGAAAATAGTCAAGCTCATGAATGTAACGTCAGTCACCAGAGAAACCCCCCTCATAGCCAAGCAGCCTACTCCCATGTCACAAGAAAGACTCTTTCGTATACCTTAAGAACAAAAAAACTAATATCATCATAAGGATAGATGCCACATATTATTCACTTAAAACCTTTAGACACCAAAATGGAGTTTATTGCTGTAATAGTCTTCAACATTCAGAAATTCCCTTTTTCGCTTGTAGTGACAACTTGGATCTATCGTCGAACTTCCTAGATACGATCAACAATGATGAATGTTCATTTAGAATACCAAATTTCTATCTTTGGAGGTAGTATAGCATGGTCCGGGCTGCACCAGCAGTGGCAATTGATGCCCTTTGACATTGCCTATTACGGTAGATATCAGCCAAAATGTCGAAAATCGCCCTACCTTAGAATGATATAAATTGATGTATATATGATACACGAGTAACGGGCTATAAGTTTACTTTGTAGAAAGTCACTTAAAACAAACAACGACTCACAAGTATCTTCTAAAACTGTGGTTTCACTGCAAGTATTGAATTTTTAATCCGTTCTAGGGGCCCACGCGCACTTGTTTGAAATTCAGTGGGATTATTTTCATCCAACCTGACAGTCCAGAGACGTTTTTCCACTTCCACAAAAGGTAAGTGATAAATAACTCAGGTTTAATTTTTCACGAGTTCGTCCTGCTCTAAGGCAACAGGCCGAGGGAACCTTTCAGCGACAAGTCGAAACTTGACAATTCCAGCAAGATCGAATTTTGCTGGCCGAATTAGACTACTTGCATAACAGCTCAGCATCTATTGGTGCAAGACAATAGAAATTACGTTTGTCACCGTTTAGTCATGCTACAGTTGCTAGTACGCCCGGACTCTACGCTGCAAAAATGATGGCTTATTGACACAGGGCAAGTCTACTTTGCATTAGTCGGCCTCTACCAGGGTCGTTAATAAGTTTGTTGCGAACAGACAAATAAACAAACGAACAAACAAACAAGATCACCGACAATATATTTTCGGCGCTTCGTGAAGATACTAACCCCCCATAGGCACATGCGTAGTCACTTTTATACTACTAGCGCCAAAATCAATAAGAAACACAAAAAGTGAGTGTAAGAATCATTATTTTTACCTTTTAAGTAAAAATGGAAGATACTTGGAACTTTCGCATACCAATGTTGTTACAAAGAAGCCAGCTCTATAAAATCATAGAATAACGTTGTGTGAGAGAGCAAAAGAGAATATTTAACAAAATTTGCGATATACGCCAAATAACGCGTATCAGCTACAGGATAACGAATCAATGTCTTTTTTGCAACAAAGCGTCTTTTTTGCAACAAAGCGTCTTTTTAAAAACAACCAACGTCTATAATATTTTAATTGCCTTGCTGCGAAATTTAGAATGTGCTTTAGGGGCATACACAAACAGTAAACGGGGTCATTAATATGTGTCGTCATCAAAATTTGCTTTATTGTCGACACCTCCACCAAAGTTAAACACCGTCATCGTAAGAAGACCCCGTTTATGGTGATTATCGACGCCGAATTTTGAACTAATCCCCTCCCTCTGCAGAATTTGCAAGGCAGTTACGTCATGCTTCTAGTCACTTTCAACGAAAGTACTTTCCCGGAGGACTTCAAAAATATTCAAGACTGGCGCTTCTTGCTCCAAGACCATAAAAACCAAAAGGACTTGCCCTCTCTTACGTAACGTCGCAAAACATCGAGCATCGACCATACCCTCTTCCCATTATCGGACGCCGTTGTATATGTATGACCCCGAACCCTACAAGTCTAAAAATTTTACAACACCAAACCCTTTTACAACGAAAATCAAGATAAACGAATGAACCACTTTTTAATAAAACGACGTACGGAAATTAGAGGTTGCAGATTAGTGTCAGCATGGTATTACGGTTGATTTATTCACGTCTTCTGTCGGAAGGAACATTAATTAGTCTACATAAAACCAGGTCCACTGGAAACCATGCAATACTTTTGCACTCAATGTCCTCAAATGAGCGTAAACAGCGTTCAGGTAACATGACAAAGTTTCCCATAAATAAAAAAAGATGCTTCTTACTTCACTTTCTTCGGAAATCTACAGAGTTCTTCCTCTGTTAATATCCTAAAGTCTGGGAATAGATCTTTGTATCTCGGTATCTGAGTGAAAACGGAAATATTGACTACTTTCAAATTATCAACATAAATAGAAACAAGGGGGGAAATGGTGTGTCAGGAACGACTTGATGGCGACACACATGTCGACAAAAATTAATTCCGATGAACTGACGTGTTCCTATCGAATGTCTTTATAGAGCAGAATTTGCAGGAAATGACAAAATGATAACACAAAATTGCAAATACGACCTGGCCACATAGAAATCAAGTGACGAAACTATTCCTTTTTATGTCAAACTGGGCTTGGCTGTTCTGTTATTTAACAGTTGCGCCATCATCATACCATCAAATAAGGACAAGCGTACATAGACACCTTTTTCTCTTCATCACTGTGATATGGATCTCTAAGGTTTCTTAGCTCGCAAATTCGTGGATAGATTTAGTTTCACTTGAATCGGCTATATCATCCATGTAAACATGACAGGGCTTCCTCCAGTGCCATCGCCAATGATACCCCTTCTTTCCAGAGTTCCATACACTGGTTTTGATAAACTCTTTTGTTTCACTTTATGATGAACAATGTAGCACTCTTTGCCATCTTCTTGTGGAACTACTTCCTGTACAAATCCAGATTTAATCACTTCCTCCACTGCTTTAGCATATTCGCTGTATTCTCCATTTTCTCTCATCTTCTGGACTTTTCTTTCAAGTCTTTCACAGGCGTGCTGGCAGTTATTGGGAAGTCCTTGTGGGTATCCTGGTTTCCAAGGTAACTTTACTTCCATTCTCCCTTTTTCATTAATGAGTGTATCTTTAGCAATCTTTATGCATCTTGCTTCATTGACTGCATTATCAGTGCAGTCTTCTCTTACTAATTTTGTGGATTAGTCAAATACATACATCTCAAAATAAACGCAAAAAATATTCCTGATTTTGAAGATTCTTGTCTTTTCTTAATTCCAATGTTGTACTGTCATTCCATGATATTCTCTGAAACAATACGTTTCGAGCCTTTCCAAAAATTTCCAAATCCCCGCATACAGTATACTTTGATCAGCCCAGATAAATCTTCAACTTGACCTATTTATGGCTCCCAAAGAATGTTGGTTGGTACAGCACAATTTCAAAACGTGACCCAAGTTCCCCTATCAACTTAGAAACTCAATATTTCGTAACGAAAGTTTTGTGATATCACGCAGGGGTGAGGGTTCAATTTTTTCTGGTTTTGTAACAGTGAGTGACAATGGGGGAGAGAGGGGTCAAAATCTGTCAAAATTTGCTTGACGTATTTTTTGAATGGCCCCTTTGCAACTTCTTATACTCATAAACGTAGCAGATAAAAATTATTAAAACTTTACCGATGAACCTTTTGTGGAGAAATTTTTCCTGGTCTCATCGAGTCAAGTGTCACACAGAATCGGATTCATGTGGATTCAAAGTATATCCTTATGTTTTCCCAAAATACTCAAACACATGCTTATCAACATCCCATCGAAGAGAGCTAAACAAACAGTAAAACCAAAAATTTATAAACTGCATCTCAAAGACAGCAACATAAGACTATCTCAAATGGCACCATGAAGTTCCAGGCATTCATTTGTATTGTTCATACTATTTCTTAAAGCTATGGTCTGGTGAAGAAGAGGATGACCTCAGTTACCGTACATAGTCAACGTCTCCGGGTGGACGAGACTCAAAGACAAACACCTGCAGCCAAAGACAGAAAGAAGTGGAGGCGTATTCTTAGGCAAACTGAGGGCGGCCACCATCGCCACGATGACGCTGGAGTATGATGAAGATGGTCTGATGCACTGGAAATAAACAAATTTAAATTGAAATTTTAACAACGTTTAAAATTTTAAGGAACATTAACTATGCTGCTACTGCGACACGGTTTCGAAAGTTCTCTTCCTGACCTCTTGTACTTTCCCTAATCTATCTTGGTTCCTATCACCTTTAAAAATTAGACTTAATTGGAAGTACAGGAAATTATTTTATAATTATTTTATAATTCCTAAAAGTCTGGAACATATTTCTTGCGTAAAGGATGAGGCATATTTCTCATGTAAAGGATGACGCAATACACACTCTATGATACTCAGCTGACAAACTTGGGACATTTCAAAACACGGACCGAGGAGTTAGACAACATTGGACACAATAATATATTGCATCGGTCGTCTCCTTCTTTACTATCTTGAATAAAATATTCCAAAAAACTACTTCTATATGGAACTAGAGCAAACGGTAATCAATAGCTGTTTAGATCAGTAGGAAAGGCGTCCAATTTGTAGTCTAGAGAACCAAATTTGAAACTCCGGTCATCACAAGTTACAACTTTTCTTCTGTTCAGCCACAGATCTAAGCAAACAATGAAGCTTTTTGTTGACCAAAACTGCGTGTTTATGAGACGAATCCATCCTTATCTACAGAGTTATCAGTAGCGCCTTCGCGAGATCTGCATGAAGATGAATCATAAAAAAGTAGGGTGGCTGGGCTAATTGAACGGGAAGAAAATCCTTCGACCTCCGTTTAAAACAGCAGCTTTATTTGCTTACACTCTTCGGAATGTCAAAGCTTTTCATAGCCGGACGACTGAAATGGATGGAAACTTCACACAACTTGACTTATAGCGAATGCTTTAGGCTTACGCGATACTAAAATATGCTACAATCCAAGCAGCGGTGCAATTTATGAGACTACGAGCAGGGCCGCAACGTGCTTTTGCAATTATGTATACTGAAAATCTCTCCAGAAATCCATAAACCTGACTATACATCACTTAGTAACCACTTTGCTTTTATCATAAACATTGCACATGAATACCATGCGGTAGAGATAGGTCGAGCACAATATAACTGTACCGTTGGATAATGGTCCTCCAAAACATATCCTGATGCCAAACTGATGCCATTTATGAACGAATCTGGCTGCGTGAATAACTGTTTCAACCAATTTCGTGTTGCCAAACTCCAGCGCCTAAGGGCAAGTTAAAATAATGCAACAAGACTAGTTAAGCAGGCTTATCACATTTAAAATATTTTTGAAAAATTATAAGGTTCACACGAAATAAAGTGAGTTCGAAACTTAAAATCTCGATCTGATTGAAGGATATTAATAATAACTTCCTATATCGCACTTTGAATATCACTGTGAATATCACTGCTTACTCAATGCTATCTCTTTACAGTATATAAGTCGATTTGACACCACGTTTTGAATAATCTCGATTAGATGGATCTTGAAATGTTCAGTTTAGAAATTAAAGTCTGTTCTCGAATAAAACTGTGTCTCAAACAGACGACGGGTCAAACTTCACGATTTTAAAGCAAACGGAGTCGTCAAAGCGAATACGGCACATATGATATTCTATGATAATGTTAGCCGTTACCTTACTGTGTAATTACTATTTCTGCCATTTCTCCTCTTATGTAGCTCTGCAACATTGAAAATAGTAATAAAAATGCAAATTAGTCAGTCTTCCCCCACCCCCGCCACGCCCAGCATGAAGTGAGCAATTGTAATACTCAGGGAAATAAAATTTAACACAAAAGGCTAACAAAAGTGGGAAAATTAACATTACATTTGTAGTTCCCACGGTGTGGATCCCATATCTCCAGCTGGAAACCAGTAACCTGCTGCTCCGTCACTCGTCACATTCGGGGAATATTCCTCTGCTACTAATGTTACGTCATATTCAGGATGTGCTTGCTTGATCACAAATGCTGACGATAATCCAATAATTCCTGCTCCAATAACGACAACTTTAGGCCGTTCCATCACGAGGCATTAGTTTGCTTTACTTTTGAACGCACTTCCTTCCTACGAAATAATTCGAGAGAAGCACAATACGACACACACTCGACATCATGTCGGTCTTGTTAGAGCCAAACCATGAATGGATGCTCATTTAATGAATTAACGATTGTACTAATACATAAAACTGCCAGGTAATACCCGAAAACAAGGATTAAGACAAGAACGGCAAAAATTACGACCACACGACAAAACAAACTTGTCACACACAGTATACAGAGTGATTTAGATCCTTTTGTATCAAAAAATATTTGGAAGGACGCATTCCTCTTAAAAAAGGAAGTTACCTAAGACCTTTTAAGATACAACGGTACAACGTTGTGATGCAATTGTTCTGTGGTACTTGCCTTGCTATCAAAGCGACAGACTGGGTTCGATTCCCCATAAAAGTGTCCCCAATGCAAAATCGACGCTTTCCCTACTAATTCAAACAGCTCAATAAGAACAGCCGAGAAATCCTTATTTGTTAACTTAGGTCTACCACTCGTGCTATTTTGTATATGTCTATTGCTAAATATTACAAGTTGTATGTGTTTTATATCTACAGAGTTTCCTTGCATTACCGTCCGTGCCATGCCTTATGTAAGCATATCAAACAATTGATACAATTTTAGGAAACAGAGTGGAACAATGGAATTCCAACTTGACAGAATTCTGTGAATATCCTGAAACTGCAGCAGAAAATTGAAAAGCTCTATATGTGGACGAGATAATCATCGGAGGTGAAAATGAGGAGGGGGCGAGGACGTTCAAGGGGATATATTTTACCTGTAGTGCCTGCTAAGAAGCAACTAGAAAAGCTAACGACTTAAAACTGGGATGGGATACACTCATGCCTTTGTTTCTGCCTGTGATGTGGACTAAATGGAAACAGCGATTGCAATCTTCCTTTGAAATACCACGTGTAATTCCGCCATACAAGGCATCAATCAAGTACATTGATATCCACAGCTTTGCTGATGCGAGTTTCCTGTACTGCGCCTTATGCCCGGGAACAAGGCATTTGTCAAGGACTGGCCTTCAAACCCTCGTCTGAACAAGAATAATCTAATAATACTACGGACATGCTGCTTCTATCATACATGGCCCTAACTCGACTAGAAATACAAGAGAAGTACTTACGAAGCATGGCCCGCGGATGTTGAGAAAACAACATTGAACTTGATCAACAAAGCACTCTATGTCGGCACAAAGCAGTCCGGACAGAATTTGCAAAAGAACGTGAATTGAACCGGCGTTTGTCTCCCAATGCCTAGAGCCTGCCAACTAATGGAACAGAAAGTGAATAAGCTTTCAAAGAAGCAGGGCTGGACTATGCAGGGGCATTCATCTATTTGAAAGCAAGCAAGGGAATGCTTGTCTTATTGTACAAGACCTGAAAGATTTGCCAACGAGCCTCAAAAAGTTCATCACAATTATACAACAACCCAATGCTTGATAGAGAACTCTCACATTTACAAGAAATTTCAACATGATACAGCGCCTTAAAAAGTTTTAAGAGTAGACGGCAGACTTGTTAGAGTAGGTGGTGAGGCCGTGTTTATGGGCATACGTCCACCGTAGGTGGGTATCATCAGCTGTGTGTGTGTGTTGTAAGCCCCCCATTGGGTCCAGGGCATAGCCATTGTGGGGGTCCGGGGGCGAAGCTCCTTCAGCTCTGCGATTTTGCATTTTAACTGTCTGAAGATAAGCCTTATCCTCGAATTTTTGGAACGCTTTTTATGACTTAAAATTTGCTTGCTTGCTTAGCCGTTCTGGAAGTTCGACACAAGCAGATTCCGCAAGCAGCCTTCTGAAGATCTAAAATCACTGTTGCAAATTGGAATAGGTCAGCAGCTCATGTAAGCAGTGGCTAATGCAATTTTCAATATAAAACCTCGTCAAATTTAGATAATTCCGACTTACCATTAGCCTAGAACATGAGCTCTTATCCCAATCTTCACAATCCGCAGAGGCTCTGTGGTCAGATTGGAAAGGGAAAAGTTCTTTCAAATTCATTTCGCAATTCGCATTTTTTGCCCCAGCAAGTTCGTTGCCATGAGGCCATTAAAACGAACGTAGAGCGCCTCAGGTCTCGTTCTCTTCACAGAACAGGTGGCTGTAGCAAGAGATTTGATTGATAACAATCAGTATGCTGCGATCCGGAATTCTACAGCAACAAAGTGTGAAAATTGGTTATCGACTAACTGAAGACGTGTTTCATTGGTCTTCATCTTACAAAACGATGCCACATAATTTGCATCATGCAACACGAACACAAGCATTTGTGGGCGGATGTACAAATCTAATAACGTCCATAGCTGGCGCCGCATGGATGTACAAAGACATAAAGAAGAGCTACGCGATTTTCTTGAAAAAAAGAGTGGCAATTCAGTTTAAGAAGAGCATCAAGGGGTTGTTAATTCGAACAGATCAGAGGACTAGTCAAGCAAACACTACACAAGACCATTGGATGGTCTAGTTTACCATGCAAACATCTCAAATAAGTTTTACTTCCAGTTGAGAGCACCCTAAACAAAAGGTCTCTAACATACTTGGAAGATGGCATCCAAATCACAGTGATAAAATTGACCAAATTTGGTCAAGGTTATGCACTCCAAACTTCATCCCTCAAGAGAGCTTGGACTGAAAAAAGAGACAGATTTGCAAAAATGAGTGAAATATGTACAAACATGCAAGAATTAAGTCTGAAGCAGATGGATGAAGGAATAACTCAGATCCTTACGAGAAGGTCACAACGTACTACACTGTGGAAAGTGGTCAAGCCTGAGGGGTGGACATCTTGCCATCATCAAGGGAGACAAGAAAAACCAGAGTCATTGGAAGACCAGAATCTTTATCAAACTCATACCTGGCCATGACAATGTTCTTCAAGTAGTGAGGTTGAAAGCTGGCATTGCAACACTAGAACATCTGGATGCATACGAATCCAGACAACAACAAAATGCATTTGCAGTAGCCAATCCTCTTGTGAGAGACTAGCTAGAGGACAAGAACGGTGATCCCCCAATTGAAATGCGAGCTTTATTTGCTACCTCTAGTAACAAATATGAGCAAGGGAGTTGTTATGCACGTCATATATCAGTAATTCAGCAATAAAGTTGTACTTTAAACATTGGACACTAGTGACATTGTAACGCAATGTAATCCTGTAAATGTAGTAACTTGCTTAATTTTTTATGTCAGACAGAATTTCGGGTATAGATAAGTATCAAAAAAAAAGATGGATTATTTTCCACTTTATGTCTGTTATGAACCATTAAAGTAAAGATATATTCAGAAACTTAACCTGCTGCTGAGCTTTTGTCACCTCTTTGGCTTGATTTCCTTGAGCTAGATGAGGATATGGTGGGACAGGTATATAAATATTTGTGCGAATCTGTCAATCAAATGGCAACTTAGTACGAGACTGCCCAAACGAAAGAGAGGCCAATTGGTATTTCATAAGAAACTCCTGTAGTGTTACTCTGGCAACGGAAGATTTCTTTAAGCTAGCATAAAGGTTTGAATAAGTCATTCAGCTGCTCCACTTATGACTGGGTAATATGGTATATTCATCAATATTATTACTATTATCATTATCATCATCATCATTATTATTATTATTATTATCATCATCATCATCATTCTTATTCCTATTATTATTATTATTATTATTATTATTCTTTCAATATCTTTCGCCATTTGACGCATTCCAACACCAAGGGCGCCGATTATCAAGGGCACAACCATAACGTTGTAGCCCACACATCTCTCTCTTGTTTCGAAGACAAGTTGCTTGTACTTCGTCAATTTTTCCAACCGTTTTGCTACGACATTTTGTTGCTGCGGACACGCCATATCACAAATCCAGATCTTCTTTTCTTTATCCTCTAATATTAGGTCGGGTCTGCTTGCCGTTGTGGTCTTTCGTAAATTGAATTCGAAATCCCAAACAACCTTCCCTCGTTCGTTCTCCAACACCACTCCTCGTTCCCATCATTCTTTGTATATAACATCCTTGTTGATCAATTCGTAATCCTTGGCCCAGTTGACTGCCACAATAATTAACGCTCTGTTGTGTCACGATAAGTATTCACTATTTGCTAGGACCTTGCACCCAGCAACAATATGTTCAACGGTTTCATCTCTCTCATGACAAACTCTGCATTGTTTATCTAGAGACAATCCTCTCGATGCCTTCCATGATTTTGTCTCCACCATCTGTTCCAGCATTGTCATGACTGATGCTGTTCCTCCTCTTCTTCTTTTCAAGTATAATCGTTCGTCGCTTGCCTGTTTTCCCAACATGTACTTTCCTTGGAGCTCCTTCTTGATATTTTGGTCTAACTAGTCAGCTACTGTAAATTTGCAAACTTTCATTGCATAAGTTGAAACAGGTACAACTTTCATATTGATAGCTTTGATAAGATTAGCATCATTCAATTCTGTTCTTGTCAGCATCTGCACTCTCTTAGTCACTTCTTGCTTTACTCTCTTATAGACAGCTTTCGTCTTGAAACCATCCGCTTGCTTGATTCCCAAAAATTTGTAGATCTCGTTTTCATCTGGGTTCATCGTCTTCACCCTCTCTTCCAAGACCCGCAGTCACTCTCCTCAGAACATCTTTCCGTTTTGAAAAATTATCTCTGCACAATTTGATACACCATAACAAGCTCCTGTATCGTGGCTAGCTTGTACAATGACCTCAATCACAATTTTCAGTGCATTATGGCTTTCTTGATACACTTTGAGGTCATCTACAAACAACTGTGAGTTCTTTTAACGACCCGGTTACCAGGTTCACCCATTCTGTATCCTCTACTGTGTTGTAGTAATAGGCAAACTGGGATTTCAGAGATACAGAATCCCACTGGGGAATAACTATCTCCTTGAAGAAATCCGAACAATATTCTAATTCACCTGCTTGTCACCTTTTCACTCCCATTCCAAGTTTCTAATCGTGTCTTCCATTTACTCATTAAATGCACAATCAATTCGATGACATTTCTTGGTACCCCAATCCACTCG
>JANTCA010016355.1:9076-25316 GCA_024741275.1 Chironex yamaguchii | reverse complement strand
AGGGGAAATTCATTAATTTTTTCTGTGTTTCGGCTTAAGCCTTCATCAGTGTCAGATATTTGTTATACCTATATATAATAATATAATACTTATTATATATATAGTCCTTTGTATCATGAATATATATATATATATATATATATATGTAGAGAGAGAGAGAGAGAGGGAGGTAGGTGTATTGCTCAAAATCGCATGCAAATATTTAAAGAGTTCTGTTTGTTCCCTTTTTTTCAATCAGTTTATGAAGAATTTGAAAAAATTTAAAGCTGGAATATTCGAGATCAGTGAAGACTTCCTCTGTGATACAACCTGTGCAAATTTCAGAGTGAGAGGAGTAAGTTTTTTCTATTTCAATGTTTACTGCTGTATATTCATGCCTGGTTGCCTTCTCATAGTATATTTCAGTTCTCTTTTTAATCGATTAATCCAGCACCTTTATCTCAATCCTCATTATCAAAGATATTGATTTCACTTAAACAGATCAAAGGAACCTCAGAGGTATGTTGCGGAGAATAGTGTAATGACTACTAGTGTACAATCAAAGTCAGAACCAATGGTCTTAATTTAAATTGTAACTTCCGATCTGCCAGTACTCTTATCCTACGTTCCCTTAACCGATCACAACTTGTTATTTTATTTCTTTCATCATATTGATCCAACCACATTTACTTCCTTTGCTCGTTGCGCAATACCCGATGGGGTAGATTAAAATTGAAGGTGACAGCTTGCCAATAACACTCTTTCGTCCCAGACAGAACGCAATGGTACACTCTGTTTCGAAAAAATAGTTTATGGAAAAATATGTTAAAGAAAAACTATATCAGGTTGCTATTAAATCTAACATCAAATAATGCGGGTATAAGTTCTGGTTGTTCGCAGGATGTGTCAATAAGGCTCTTGGCAAAACTTAGATGTGATTAACATTCCAGCGTTTAAGCCAAAATACTTTATCGAGGTGGCTTAGTTATGCAACTGCATCAGAATACACAATTTTAGAAGTGATTTGTCAAATGTATGTCAAATCTGCCTTTTTTACAAGAATTACTTAATTACTTTTTTATAAGAATTGGACTTACAATTGTACCTATTGAAGTGTAAAAGCTGGTTTCGAGGCTGTTAGCGTTGTCTGAACGGATAGTGTTTTTACAGTTTTGTATAGAAAGATGAAGTTACCCAGGAAACACTATTGACATTGTTATGAACATTTTAAATTTCATCCACTCACTTATGGCTTCCAACATCATCCCTTTTACTGGTATGTCTGCCAAGCACACAGACTTTGTTGCTTATGATAATGTCGGATTACCCTGAAAAGGAAAAGTTCTAAATCGTTTTGTAAGCTGCACTAAAAATCGTGTCCTTGCCCCGTGAACAGAAATGTGCAGCAAACTACTTGAAATGTGTACTAGATGAACAGTTTATGTAAAAAGTGAACTTTCTATGTAACGTTCTTGTGCGCTTTAAACACTCTAAATCACAAAATGCAGGTTAATATACAGATTTTCTTGACAAGATGCAGCATTTAAGCCAAAAAATGATTTTCCATAGCACTCTCTAACATATAAATATATTCTTATGACTGCACTTTGTTTGGGGGCAATCATCTTCCTGTCTAGTTTCCTTAAGGTTTTCTAAAAGTGTAAGATGCAGTTAAGCATTTTGACAATAATAAAATAAGGTGTAACTTCTGGGAACGATATAAGTTAACTCAGTTTGCATAATTGCAGTTTTCATGTTTTGTTGGTTTTTAGGTATACGGTGAAGTGATTCTCAAAAATCCAGATCTTCACAAAAAGCAAACATTTCGCATAAAACTTACACATCTTGGGGAGAATAGGTTTTTTACCGGAGTTAAGCAAGAAAAGCCAATCATCCTTAAATCGCAACCCGTTAATTGGCTGCTGTCTAATAATGTCACTAATCTTAAAACGTATGGCTGCCCTGAACAAGGTAGGAAAGCATGTAATGTCTTTTATGTTATGAAGTTATTTACGGTACAACGCTGAATTTCAGCGATCCTGAAGACTGTTATTTGCAAATGTTGCTCATGCAAGATTTAAACAAAGTAATATTTAATCTCGCTTATTAGTAAGAACCCCTTTTTCCTTTACCCAAGTTTGTTTGTTTGTTTAACTTGACTTTGCACTCACATGACAAAGTATTGGATGGCACTGGATTGTTTTTAGAAAAACATCCTATGGATTTGGAAACCAAGTTTTCAATTTCTGTGTATACCAAATGCACGCTTGCCTATTTTAAACAATTTTCCTTGCATGATCATCTTTAAGACAGTAATTAATAATGGCCACAATTCTCTCTACTAGGAGTGAAAGTGTGTCAAATCCACGACACAAAAGGAGCTCCATTTAAATCAGGCTGTGATAACGGAAAAAACGAGAAAGGAAACATAGTATTACCAACAGGAAAACTTAATGCTTGTCGGAGTCCATTCGCCAAATATATGATTCGAATTCCCATAGCCAGGACAAACAAAGGTGATAGTCAAAATAACCCAAAATACACAGATGTGAGTACCTTATTTCTTCTATTCATAGCAGTGCGTTTCTATAATATTTTACTCTCCTCTTTACTCTGCTTATTATTTGCCTTTAAGACAAAGACATCACTTAAGACCCAGACTTGGTAAAACGAGGTAGAAATGTCTATATAAGTTCCACTTCACAACTAAAAGTGTGTAATGCATCAACTAGGACAAAGTTGTGGCCTGTGTAAGTCTGCGATTATGGGAAATGAGAGCTTGACGGTTCTCATCCAATATAGGGAGTAACACCTCAGAATAGGCCCTCACCCAGTCCGTTCAGAAATAGGGACATTTCCCATAGGGCTCCAGTGCAGAGATGTAGATAGCTTCAACGTGTTCAACATAGGTGACCTCTGTGGCTTTGCGGAGTGAAGCTTCTGGGAGAGCAACTTCGTCCTACACATCACGAAAGAGTGATCTGTGTCAAACTCTGCACTGTGGTACATTCTGGTGTTAGCAGCTTGGTTTAGATTTTCCTTTCTCACTAGGATGAGATCTAGCTGGTGCCAGTGAGACGATCTTGGATGTTTCCAGGATACGTATTGGAGATTCTTTGCTTTGAAGAATGTATTTGTGATTCAGAGTTGATAGTTGTTGCAGAATTCCAGGGGCCGTCTTTCATTTTTGTTTATCGTGACGACACCGAAACAGCACGAGCACGATGGCCGCAAGTGACTATCAGCTCCCACCCTAGCGTTAAAAACGCCCAGGAGAAAGAGCTGACTGTTCTGTGTGATACTTCCCCAAGGTCATCATAGAACTTTGTTTTACTTTCTTGACTGTCGCCGAGTAATGGGGCAAAGGCAGAGATGATGGATGCCTTCCCGAGTTTGGTAGACAACTGAAGCGAGATAGTTCGTGCAGACTTGCCAACTGGGGTCCTGATAGCATTGATCAAATTGTTGTGGACAGCAAAATCAACTCCATGGATTTGACGGTCTTCCCCACCAAGGACCTGCCAGAAGAAGGTGTAGTGCTTTTTCTTTACTTCCCCGGCATCAGCTAGCCTTGCTTCTTGTGGAGCAGCAATGTCGACACGGAGCCTGAGCAACTCTCGATCCAAGCTTGCTGTCTTTGTCACACCATCCAGCTCTGTCAGGTTTTGCCCAAATCCAGTTTGCAATGTTCGGACGTTCTAGGTCGCAAGTAAGTAAGTAAGTAAGTAAGTAAGTAAGTCCAACGGATTTCTGTTTGTTGTGGGTGCGACCTTGCATCTGCCTTTTGACTTTCGGTCTAGATCCCTGAACCCAGAGAACCAACAGATGTAGTGGATCAGCACCTTATTGACTGGGAGCTGCCCAGATTTGAGGCGAGCGGTAGCTGAACGCTGTGGCTAGAAAGCTACTCCCACGAAGGAAACCCTTGGCACCCTCTCTTACAACAATGCGACAAGATTTATAGCCCGTAACTGCTTCCTCCTGGTTTGATTTTCCGTAAGGATACAGTCATGGCGTGGAGTGTCTTTGTCCAGCCTACAGTAAGCCGCTGTTCCTGGGCAGTGAAGATATGAAGAAAGTGTGTTGCCCTTGCTCCACTTTCCCCCTCTCGGCCGAGCCAACGGCTGCGAAAGGAAGAACATGGTAGATAGGTTTGGCACGTCAGCAAGGCTGCAGGGGATGCCAGGTGCTGGATGAAACATTCCAACACCCGTCTTTAAGTCCCTCGCTCCTGATTATCTGTCGGGGTTTATTCCCTTATCCTTAGCCCAAAGGACATAGCTGCAAGGCAGGAGAGGGGAATTGCAGTTAGTCTGGTTAGGTTTGGTTAGACCTGCCAAGGGCTGATGCCCACGCCTGTTAAGTCGCTGAAACGCCCAAGGTCTTCCACCACGACAAGGCGCAATTCATTAAGAGGCATGCTAAAGATGTTAAGGAATGCTACATATAATGATCAAGATGTATGACATTGTAATGAAAGCACACAATAAAAGTGCTATTAAGTAAATTGGAGTACAATGTGATACAAAATTAACTACTATTAACAATAAGATACTGATAAAAATTTACCAAATGAAGAAAAAAGTGTTTTACTTAATGTACAAGGGGAATAAAATGATCTTAATTAATCGATAGGAAGGGCATTATAATGAAAGTGCAAGAAAAGGAATATTTTTTTCTGAATAAACATTGAAGACGATGTTGCAATGAATAAACAAACTGCCCATGTATCCAAATATTTTGACCGATTGCATGGAATGATTTAAAGAAAAATAGTGCCGTTGCATAAAAAGAAAGCAATGATTGTCTCAATATGCACCGGGACAATAAAATAAAATATAATAGAGGGGAAAAAAATAAACTGAATAAAGAAGAAGGCATATTAATGCAAGAATTAAGACTTATCAATGTCTAAACTCCTTGGGCTTTGATGCTAGAAAGTATATGTACAAATTATTTACTTTGTAAGGTATATTTTTGAAACAACGTTTTTGTTGTTATTGAAAATAATTCTTTTAAATTTCATTTTTTTATTTATATACATTTTTTTGCATAATTCGTTGCATTTTGTATTGAAGTTCAATTTTTTCCTTGTAGACAAACAACATTGAAAAGATACGAATTCTTATGCAACTATCCTTTTGGCAACGATATCCTAAGTCTCCAACAAGCTGTATTGCACCATATCGATCTGACAAGGAGAACAAAGTTTAGCCTTGATGGAAAGGAAAATGCATTAAGCGTAAAAATTAAGAAAGGAACTATTTTTGTGTGTGGTATTTTCACTACCGAGCGTAGCTGATTCTGTATCTTGCAATGTTGCAAATTTTCAAGACGATACTTTCCTTTGTGACGATTGATACTCTAAAGAGTGTCAGACAAAAAAAGCTTTTAAGTATGTTTTAGCAAAATGTCGCAAATTTTCAAGGTGAATTTCAAGTTTTGTACCACAAAAAGATTGATTCTCTATCTCTTTGTTTGTCTTTCTTTGGATCGATTAATCTGTTGGGTAACCTTTTCGAGAAAGAGATGGAAAGAGAGAGCAAGAGCAAGAGAAGAGGGAGAGAATGAAAGACAAGAGAGAAGAAAAGCACGAAAATAGAGGAAGCAGAGGAGATAAATGGCTGTATGATCCGATGGATAATACATATCAAATATACCTATCCAAACAATCTATCTTTACATCATTCTAATTATCGGTTTACCCTTCCAGTTCTCTGTCTGTTAAGACCATCCTTGTATCAACAAATCTGTTCATCTATGTATACTTTGTCCTCTTGTTTTTCCCTTTTTCCTTTTTTGTATCAAACCTACATTTTTGATTGAGAAGAAATAAGGGCTGCATATTTGGTGCTTGAGGCCAGCGTTCAGGATTAAGATGTTGCTTGATATTTTATACACTCATAAAATACTCATGTGTAGTAAATTTGCTTGGCTAAATTCATATTTGGTTCTGATCAATTTGTCTGTCCTGAGCTTGACAGATGAAGTAAATAAACACAGCAAAGCAACTAAGTTCATGGTGTAATTTTTAGATTAACTCGACGCTTGGTTAAACTATAACCATCTTCAGGAGGAACCAGACAAACAATGTGCAACTATAAAACTAACAAGGTTGGAGAAGATAATTTGCCTAGATTGAAACTCAATAATCATAACCAAGACCTTTAGTTGTTGCTTTTACTTCTGCTAAGGTGGTTATGTAATCACCAGTGTTTGTTTATTGGTTTGTTTGTTTATTGTTTTGTTTGTTGGTTGGTTTGTTTGTTTATTGGTTTGCTTGTTTATTTGTTTGTTTGTTTATTGGTTTGTTTGTTTATTGGTTTGTTTGTTTATTGGTTTGTTTGTTCATTGGTTTGTTTGTTTATTGGTTTGTTGGTTATTTTGTTGGTTAGTTTGTTTGTTGGTTTGTTTGTTGGCTGGTTGGTTAGTTTCAGAGTTTTCAAAACGTTGTGAACTAACCATTCTCTTTTAAAGATATTTGGGCAGTATGTCTGGCTCCAGAGATGATTCGAATTAAATCCTGGATTCTGGATTACTCTTTTAGTAATGAAACCTTCATAGTGAAAGTAAGGAAGTCTTCACTGGGATACCCCACTTAACCATATTTGGTATATATATGATATCGTTATGAAATGTCAACTGGTAAGGAAACCATCGTGAAGAAAACACCTGTTGTTTGAATATTCAGATTTATACTTTCTGAAGGGTTCAACTTGCAGAGCGCTTCGATAAGCAGTATCTCTGAGACTTCGTTTTGAGCTCACTCAATGATTTTGTATGTAGATAAGTTTTCAAGTGCAAATGTAGATAAAACAACAGAGGAAGATAGCACATATTCCAGTAGAACATGGGTGTTATTTACATCTCCTTCTATCCGTAACTGAAATCAACTGAGCGCATTGAAGGCAATTCCATTATTGACAAGCTCTATACTGGGCCTTCTTACCAGAGGGCACGCACTTCTCCAGGTAAAGCGGTAAGAAACAAACATGTGAGTGATTTCTTGAAGTAGGCAATTCAATGAGAAGACTATTGTCTAAATAATGCAAACTACTAACGTTAAAAAGAACAAGTTTAAAGTGAAAATATACTTGGAGTGTCTTTGCTTAGTTCCATTATTTTAGTATAGAGCACGCATTTCGGTGTGGTTGAATGTGAGAAAAAAGACTACCGTATTTACTCTAATGAACACCGCCCTCTGTTAAACGCCGCCCTCTAATGAACGTCGCACTTCTGGAAAACATTTGGAAAGAACGTCACCCCATATTGGATCCCCTCCCTCTCTTGAACGCCATATTTTTAAAAGTGTATTGAAGACGTACAGCAGTTTACAAAAGGGGGAAATCAGAAACCTCCACCCCAAAGAAAGCTCATACAATGGGTGTTAAAAGCGTGGCATGGATTGAGATGATCATCAAATCTTTCAAGATATGGATAGATCAGAGGAAATTCATTGTTTTAAAGAGGAGTCTCCTTGTTTGACTTGTGCTGCTCTATTGAGCGCCGCATCAAAAAGTTCAGGTTTAAAATAAACACGGCGGCGTTTATTAGAGGAAATACGGTAGTTGATTTTCTGTACTACATGAAATGTACTTTGATTATACACCTTATCGTTTACGCGATTTTGCGAAACATATCCCTTCCTTTGGGGTCTGCTAAGATGCAATGACGAGCTTAAATGGTAAAATACATTTCACAATGATATTTGTTACATCCTAGTTGTGAATCTGGCGGAACTGCATCAAAAATCAAGTTAGACAACATTCTCTATTTGAATCTGAGTGATGACAGTCAAGACTGCAACAGTCAGCCATCTTAACACTAAAAACCTACTTTTCGTAGTCTCTTTCAAAAAAGATGATTTCAAGGCTTGTCTTTTCAGTTTATAGTCTTATCAGTCCTGTCAGAGCTTGGTTGGCAGAATCTGACCTTAGCTATTCCAAGAAGATATCATTCTCCTTTGTTTCGCTGTTTTATTCCTTGTGGTAGGCGCTCGGTCTGTTGGAGCCATAGCAAACACCTCCTGTGTGATTAAACTCGTTTCAGTATCCCTTCTCTGGCTATCATCAACGGATACCTTGTGCATAAAAACACAAACTCGCACTTACCATACACATCTTTTCTTGGCGCTAAGGAGGAAACATAATAAAATGTAAAAACAGAGTGTGTAAAGAAAGGCATTTAGCTAAACAAAATTTCTGTAAAATTAGATAGATTGTAAAAACGCAGTACCAATTACAGCAAAAATTGGCTTTTTCATCACGCCAAGGTACATACCAGCCTTATTCACTTGGGTTTAAGCCCCTGACACGCAATCAGTAGAGGCCTGGAGATGAGGATGCGTAGCATCAGTAGTGGCCTGGAGCCGACGATGGATAATCGGCTCATGTCAATAGTAAGGTCCACTGATCGTATTTTATACTAGTCCCAACACTAAATAAACTGCATGCTTAGGTTGCATAAACAGATATTGCTGCTTGCTAGATTTCAGGATTCTTTCATTAAACCAAAGATTAAATCATTTTACTTTTATGTTATTTAATGTTCTAGATAGTGTAAGAAAGGAATCTAATGAAAAACGTTTTGAGGTAAACATTGCTTTGAAACTGTTCCTGGTAAACCAGTATTTTTGTTTACTTGATCGCAGTGAAAATGTTGTTGCACAGATCCAGATTTCATGCACTGACAAGTATTAAAGTGTAGCTACAAATGACAGCCTAGTGATGCAAACGAGCTCAGTGTGAAAATTATAGAATTATAGCGTAGTAGATTACCATAAAGGAAATCTCAATGTCAGTATTTAACAATTCTGTAACAATTTTTGAAGATTAAAGAGCCTGTTGAGCATGTCACTGCTAGCATACTTGTCAGGACCATTCACTAAAATTAAAAGCCAAATACGAGTTTAGGCTACAAAATGTATTAAAAGTATAATATTGTATGAAATCTTCCAAATTTTGATATAAAATTTATAAACTGTAAATGAAAAAGGATGCAAAGCAAAATATTTGAGCTTGACACTTTGGTAAAGCATAACACATCATCTTGTCTACACATCTTAACAATTTGGGCCTCTCGTTCCCTATATAAATGCAAAATACACCGCGATGAAGTGACTACGGACGTTTTAAAATAACGCAGGCAAATTGAAAAGGGAGGATGTAAAGCACCAACAGCTCTGTTTCTCTTAGATTGTTGTCTTTCCTTTATCTTTTGAATTGGCCACAAGGTAGCCAAGTGTCTGTGGTAAGTAAAAACAAATTTTAGTGTTTGGCATAGAGGAGAACATAAAAAACGAGGACGAAAATAGATGTCAAAATCTAGCAGGAGAACAAAGGATGTCCTTTCCGAGGGCAGACAAAAAGCAAACTTATTCTGTAGTCGGGATCAGCCACAAAAGAAACAAAATGCAAGAAAACAGCTAAAAGAGTATTGCTGAATCTGTGAGATGCAGGTCATTAAATAGTACTAACTCAGTTGACATGTCCAGCTGTGTCTAACCACTTTGATTTTCAAATTACGAAGACAGAGGATCCACTGTGAGTTAGTAGGGGACCTATTCCGCATTCGCCAGCATTCATGTAGGAAGCTAGCTAGTGCCATCCAATAGCCCAAGCAAAGTAATCTAGGTTTATGTCTTCTGTCTTACATTACATAGCAGATGTTGCTATAATGTATTAAAGATCATCTCCTTGACAATTGTCTTTCGTGAAGATATCATTACCAAGTAATGATACCAAGTAACAGAGTTATCCCTGCAAGACTTCCTCACTAGCGCTATGAAGGTTTCATTAGCAAAAAGGTGATCCAGAATCCAGGATTTGACTTGGATCATCCCCAAAAACTAATCAGCTAGTGCCAGTCTGGTTATCAACATACACTCAAAGCTTCAAAAAGATATGTTAAGAACGTTTTGAGATATCTTGAAAACTAACCAACCTCCCTACCAATAAGCAAACCCCAACGATCACATACCTCTTGGATGGTTAAACAAGGGGGGATGTTTATAAATATTTAGATTTTCCCAGCCCCTGGCCTTATTATTACCCTCCCTTCTTTTTTTGATTTTAGTCAATCAATGAGTCATAGCACACATGTTATTTGCATGTTACTTCAAACTAGTCTCACACCTTTGTTGCAAAGTGCATGACCTAAGTAAGTATGCGCTTCTAAACCACTATTGTTTGCAATTTTGGGCTATTCTAGTAACGGAACAAGATCTCTCTACCATGATGGCATACGCAGAACACGTAAATGTCTGTTGAGAATTACAGTTGTCTTTATAACTAGTTCGCAACCTTCCTTTCGTCTTTTTTGAAACAAATTCATACCAATTGACAGCTCATTTCTCTAGGTACATAATATTATAATTTGTTTTTTGGATTTTACCATTGCAATTGAATGAGAAGTATAATCCTGCAGGGTACCTTGGTCAAAGTAAGAGTGAATATACTATCAAAACTACTGTCTTAACCTAGCAAGAACTGGCAAATGTGAGTTTAAAATAAGAGTTTTACAATATTTCGTTAACACCTTACCACGGTCAATTTTAGAGCAAATATACACCATTTAATAGCTACCTTTCTAAGGCACTACTTTATTTATTTAGTTTTTCAAAACCGTTCGCTAAAAATGTTAACATGGCAATTTGTTACGTGTTTCAATAAAAGCAGCAAGTCAATACTTTGGTAAAGCAAAAAGCATCACCTTGTGTAAACATACAGTTGAACTATTATTGTTTTTACCCTCCTATCTCTTGTACAGAAGCAAAGACGTCATTTGCACAATGATGGCCTTACCACTAAAGTGTATAAATATTTATCACACTCTCAGTTGTAAATGTGATGTTGATCCACATTACGAGATGATATCTATATTTATGGGTGTCCGCAGAAAAAAATTCAGGGAGGGAGAGATGTTATTTTGAGAGCTCCGTTCTTGAGTAGGGGTCACCCGATCCCCTTTAGAAAAATTTTACTATCAGACGAGAACTCATATGCAAAAATGGTGAGCATATTTCACCTAACAGAGAAGCTTAATACGTTAGCTCCGGTGGAGAACATTGAAGGAACAATCTCAAACTCGTTTTACAAGCACTAGCACTGCAACGAATACACTCCAAGCGTTAGATCGAAATTTATGGGTTTACTTACGAAATAGACCACTCTGTTCCCTGGTGTGCGCGAGGCTATCCTCATCTATCTGCAACAATATGCACAGTGGAAAGGTCCTGCAGCAGACTGCGCCGAGTGAAGACCTTCTTAAACATTTACGTTGATCGGATCGACGATGGATGATCAAGAAGAACAAGACTGAGATCGACGGCTTCAATTTCTGTTCCAAGAGCAATAATTATTCGCTTGAACTGAATGAACTGTTAAGAAATGTTTACATGATTTTGTTCATTTGTATTTTCTATGTATTTTTTTCTTAAAATTTCCATAACCTTTCTAAGGGCAAGTGTATCCGGACGCACATGTATATCTTATGTATATCTTATTTTATATCATGGATGTGCAGTGGGCATCATAATAAAAAAACAAATATGGCACTACAATTTAAGGCAATCAGATCCTTATGGAATAGGAAGAATGGCAGGTTATATTTGTGTTTTTTTCAATTTTTAATACGAAGATTTAAAGAAGTTGCAGTGTGATGTAGAACGGGACGGTGGAACGCTTAAACCACAGCAGGGTTCGAGGTTGAATCCACGACCGGGTCCTACCCAAGAATTGAAATATGGTACCTACTGCGTCCCTTCTTACTACTCAACACATACAGGATAGATCATGGAGGTTAACCGAACCTGCATGTGGCGGGTGTTTATGAGATATGGTACACCACCCAACACTGTTGAGATCATACGAAACTTGGATGATGGTGATATGTGCCGACTCAATCAGAAGAGAAAAGTAAGTTACCTGTAGTAACCAGAGGCTGTACATCAAGGCTGTATAATTTCTCCATTGCTATTCAACCAAGTGCTAATCTGGATTATCGTTAAAGCCAGCAGACAAAAATCTGCATGTATCCGAAACATGGACCTTCATGAAAGCACATGTGAAAATGTCAGAATCCTTCCACATGTTGCCTTTCGTTCAGTCTCGACAATCAGATACTGCATGTTATTAGCACAATGTCGCAAATGTTCAAGGCAATTTTCAAGTTTTGTATCACAATAAGAATGGCTAGTAGTTACAATAATAAATATAGAGTAGGTTTACCATTTTACCCGTCGGGAAACAGTCCGGCAGGCAAGTGTTCTCAGAATTGTCTCCGTCGGGATTCCGTCCTGTCGTGTTACTGTCCTCGAATCATTATTCAATACGATACTTAATAGCAACATCCTAATCAGAACGGTATTCAACAACAGAATGGTCTAGGATTTTATACCATACTTCACTGTTTTATTGTGGTTGGCTAGTTTTGGTCTATGATTCTTATAAAAAGGTTGCAATATATCGAATAAATTAGTATCTTCTGAGTGTCAGACGAATAAACTGCTTTTAAGTCTGTTTTTAATTAAATTTCAAATTTTGCTATGGTTGTCAATAACGGTTGACAAGGACAATGTATTTCTGGTTGGAAATTAATTACTAATAGCGGTTCCTATTTCTATTTATACTTTTTATACTTATTTATACTATTTCTATAAATTTTTGTTCACACTATTAAGCACATTTTGCCGTCACCAGCAACTTAACAAAAGAATTTTTTGTTTAAAGAGTTAGAAAAGCCATTGCCTTGAAATCACTTCCAAATATTCAACTACAATTAGCAATGCAAGGTAACAGGTTAATTTCAACTCTTGTTGCAAGGGCAACAGTCATCGACTAAATTTAAGCTGCGATTCATAAGTTGTGATAACAAAAAGCTTGAAAAGTAGCCTGTGTCCCACACCCTATTCCTAAAACGAAATTTAGGAACAGGGTCTGGGACACAGGCTACTGAAAAAGGGGACTGCGTTCGAAATTCCAGGCTGAGAATCCAAATCAGTCGCGCAAAACCAAGGTGAATGCCAAGAAGAGTAAATGCATAGACCAGGCAGTACTGATGCTTACGTTAGGTCTGCTTATCGATCAATTACTAAATACAATAGCAGTGCTTTATTGCGTCAGTTAGGAATGCCTGTGAAACATGGGTTACGATTATTTTTAACCAATGACCATGAACAAGTCTCATGTTTGAGCTTGACTTGACCAAGAAGTATGTTCGGATTACAAAGCATGATCGCGAAAATAATCGAAGATGTCTCTTGTCTAACTTATATTGCCAACACAAGAGCAACAGCGTCAAGCGATTAAGAAAGCCATACAAAAACGGGAACATGACAACCAAAATGTTGCTCTAAAAATGTGTACATACAAAAATAGTCTTGCTACAAAGTGAAATGAGCGAATCCTGTTCATAAACAAGATGAAATTAACATAAGGCAAATTAATAGATGCCTTCATGAACAGTTTAACTGGGAAGTGACATAACCAAATTGAAACAGGCATATTTACATAAAACAAGACAACGATGAAATACTAAAACCATACGAAGGGATTGGTACGGCAAAAACAGTCGAGTCTAAAGTCTATTACATAACAAGAATATTTTAAATTGGCAACCTCGGAATCTCCATCGTGTTGTAATGCGGTTCTAGGTAGCAGTCCTGAATGCAAGGATCCATAGCTTTGTACTGCCTTTGCAGAATTACACCAAATACATAAAACGTAGGAGCAACCAAGGAGTTCATACTTGAGTCTCACGTGGCAATAAGAGTAAGCGAATAAATGTGTTAGGTACAAGGCAATGGAGTGGGTTGCTACTATGACGAAGCTACCGTCTTAGGTGACATGACGTATTCTGAGCAGAGAGTACGAGTTCACTTTTCTGCTATACCAAACTTATCTTCCTCGTCAGCACATAACAACGTAGTATACAATATAGTAGTATATAGTGTTTTAGTGTATCATGTGCGGATTGACTCGGTATAACTACACGTATTTTTTAAGAAAGTTTAAATGGGCCCCAGTACTTGAACAGTCTTAAAAATTTTGTAGCATATTCTAAACAACAACCAATGTTCGAGTTAATTTAACTCTTAAAATCAACTATTATTGCAACAGTAATCATGTCATCGCTTTATTAGTCTCAGTTCGCATAATTTGACACCTAAACAACACAATCTGGAGTTCAAATTCACACTTGTTGATGTAAATTTGCCTGAAGATAGAAATTGCGCCGACTTGAAGTTAAACTGTTTATTACTACGTGATATGGCCAACTTCAGTGGCACGTCAGGTATAGATTGATGTGGATGTCAGTCCTCAATTCTTGCGACTCTAAAATATCTGTTTTAATTTCTCTTTTGACGGAAACATCGAAAATTCTAACTTCGCATTGGAAAACCTCAGTACTGGAATTTCTTGACTTTTTTTAGGAGCTCAGTATCACGTTCTTATAAATCACTTTCTTATAAAACAAAGCACGTGTACATCAAGTGTAAGTGCATAATAAATTTTACATATTTTAATACTTCACAAAAACAAAGTGCATTACATAACACGATCCCAAACTTTGTCATACAATAACTTAGTGTCTCAAACAAATGAGTATATAACTTTAAAAATTATATACTCCGGTATGTAACACTATAATGCATTACATAACACTATCCCAAACTTTGTCATACAATAACTTAGTGTGTAAAACAAATGAATATATAATAACTTAGAAAACTATATAGTTCAGTATGTAAGACTATAGTGTATTACATATCCCACTGTATAGTAATTCCGTCCGTCAAACGACTTAATAATAGACCCACTGTACACGGTTACACTACATTACCAGCTTAATATTGCAGCATAACGCAAAAGATTACATGGATACACAATACAAACTATTGTATATCGTAGCTGTATAACGTGAACATACGTACCTCTTAAAATGTCTCAAAGATACGTTGTCACCTTCCCTTACGACATGATCTCGTTGTGCAATGTGCATTTTTTTAAATATATGAAATCTATCCTGAAAGTCTATTCAAGTAAATCAAGCAATGCATTTATGCACATAGAGCACACGAGAGACCGAGGTTGCGCAAAACGTTCGAATCATCGACGCAGTGGATGTTAAGTTGCCCTTAAAACCTTCACCACAAAGTTTGAAAGCACATGCAAAGATGTTTCTACCTTAACTGGAAACCTTCAAGCACTACGTCATCAATTACGTTTGCAAAACCATTCCCAGCCTCCCTCTCCCTACATCGTCATTTATACGTACCTGCCTAAACTCTATCCCAGTGTGTAAGAAACAAGACGAGACTCATCTTCGAACAAAGCAACTGTTGCATTTCTCACTCTATTTTCACGTCAAAGGATCAAGCACTCACATATAGATGAAACACTTCGCGCGTGATGCTGCCTTGGGGTGGAGGTGTGATATACATATACAAACATGAAACAGAATGGATGTTCATTTACCAAACAAACAAAAGAATGAAATCCCTATACGTTTCTCGTGTGTGTTTGAGATGCTAAAAAAATATTTGCATTGGCAAGCAGAATGTACGACAATGATGACATCTGTTGCAATCGTCATCAATAGGACCATAGTGCTTGCAGCCACCACTTAATTTGACGACTCCCTCCACAGCATGACAGTTCTGTCTGCGCTGGAACTAAGGAAGGAGCAAACTGATGGATGCCACCGGCACTGTATAACTTTGTCTTGATGACTTCCAACTGTATAATGCTTTGGCAATGCAACATCCAAGCTGCTGTTAATATGAAGAATGTCCATGCTGTTGTCGTAAGATCCAGTGAGAAGATACTTTGAATCAGTCGAGAATCGCACACTTCGGCAATCTTCCTGATGAAGACGGAATGATTGAAGCGTCCGGCCAGCTGCGATGTCATAGAGTAGGATGCAGCCATCCTCTTGGCCTGCAAAGTAAATTGAGAACATACCATCGTTGATACAATCCAATGTTACTGCATGCATAAAACATGGGATGAGCAGCGTACATTATCCAGCCTACAAAATTAGCTCACTCGTAAGCATTTGGCCCTTAGATGTGATATCCGAGAGACATTTAATACGAATTCAGGTCATACTAAGGCAAGATGGATAAGGAAACATTACAGCAACAATAAGGTACCATTAGGGTAAAATTAAGGTAAGATTAGAGTAATATTAAGGTACCATTACGGTAACATTACCGTGATATTAAGAGAATATTAAGGTACCATTACGGTAACATTACCGT
>JANTCA010016344.1:0-16932 GCA_024741275.1 Chironex yamaguchii | reverse complement strand
GCAGGCTCATATTTTTACAACTGCTGCTGCATTTATGGATTGGAGGCTGCTCTTGTGACTGGCACAGAGGCTGCTCTGGTGACTGGCACATCGGCTGCTCTGGTGACTGGCACAGAGGCTGCTCTGGTGACTGGCACAGAGGCTGCTCTGGTGACTGGCACAGAGGCTGCTCTGGTGACTGGCACATCGGCTGCTCTGGTGATTGGCACAGTTCATGTGGATTATGAGGGCACAGTTGGCATAACACTTGTCGCTGCTTGTAGTAAAGAAAACTGCTTTATGGTGAATTTTTTTTATTCAGTCATCACCACCGCTCCCTCCCCCACAGATATAGCAGCATGCATGTGCTATACCTTACAGTAATCATTTTTCCTGACTTTATACGCCTCTGTTTACCTAACATACTAATCATCGTAACACCTTTACACTGTTTCACTTGTTGTTATACATTTATATGGTTTAAATATTTTTAACTCTTACTTTAAAGACGCATATAAAACTGAGATAATCTTGATGTAATTCGTGTTCCTAATCACGAGTGGATTTTTTTCTTATCTGTATGAACCAATCTATTACAAGGACGAGTTCGTGTTGATTTTCGGGTGCATTTTAAGAAGTAATGTTAGTTAATCGCACACTGCGCCTTGGAAGATTACGTAGGGCGATTATATAGCTGTATTACATTCTTTACGAGACAGACAAATTGCTTTTAGTGCGGAGATAAAGTTTCGGAGCCTTCTCTTGGAACAAGACAGGAAAAGTGTTTGTAAGTGTGGAAACAAGTTTGGAGGCCTCACCCGAGACAAGATAGGAAAAGTGCTTCTAAGTACGAAGACAAATTTCTGTGGGCTTCTCCCGAGTCAGGACAGGAAGTGTGGTTTTACATGTGGAGATTTGAAAAGTGTTTGAAAACTACATAGGTGCAAACTCATTTTCAGAAGAGGCACGAGAGAAAATCTTATCAGATAAATTAAGTGTAGACTTTTACGTTTTTGTATTTTAAATAAAGAGACCTTGGGTGAAGGACGTGGGCAGGGACGTAAGGCCACAGAAAAGAAAGTGAAGCTTTGGACGAAGACCTCAAGTTTGAGAAGCAACAAGCTGCCTTCATACTGTAAAGGCTAGCAACCGTATTCATACGGAGGAGTTTGGGAGCCATTTGCGCGCGTGTCTGACGAAGAAAAATATTTTCGGTATAGAAAGGACAAGGATAAGTCTGTGGCCGAGCAGAGTCAGTGGTAGAAGGGAGCGACACGATATAAAGAATGTGGCATGGAGCAAGGATAGATGGGAGATGAAAAGAACAACACTCATTTGAGATGAGTGTTATGATGGTCGATCTACCCTTAGTAGGAGTGATGAAGGGCATTTTGAAGCTGGGGTTAAGCCATAAACAGCCATTTGTGCAACTCAACCGAGCTCGTCAGCTACGGTAAGAGATTTAAGTTCAAAGAGCGTAGCATTGGAAGTAACAGGAGGACTTCCATGCACATGGTAGTAAAAAGCAATCTGGTGCATGTTGAGCTTCATGGTGAGGAGATATACGGAGAAAGAGTTTGCAGTATCTAAGGAGTAGCATACAGTTTGTGAGGAGATTTCAAGTTATGGTGTTAGATGCAAGTGACGCATATTGAGGGGAAGATTTTACAGTTTGGACAAAGAAGAATATCTTTGATTGGTAATTTGTACATGGGGACGATGGTGTCAAGAGCTGTCGGTAATATATAGTTTACTTAGGTGTGCTGGAGTTGAAGCGCGAATAGCTGCAGTATAGTGAAATACCAACCTACACAGCTTTTTCTATAAAGTCAGTGAGTACTTATAGCATCAAAGGAAACTTTTGGCTTTCAGCAGTGGAGTTGAAAGAAGAGTTGAAAGGAGATGAAGACAGTTTAGTCGACTTGAGCACTGACATAGAAGGAAAGTGTCAAGAGACAAAGAAGTATGGTGAACAATCCTAACTTTTGATTGAATAATTGATGTGACATGGGGCCAGCTAAGATACAGGGACAGTTCTGTAGGCTGCTGACGGAATAAGTAAAATTACAAATTTACCGATAAGAAACAAGTGCGTCATTAACAGTTTTACATCTTTTAAATAGAACCTGGTTAGCTCAGTCACTGCTGACCATGATAGAGAACTGTACCTCCGTGCAAATGAACCTGCAGCAGTGAAAATTCAGGCACAATGGAAAGGCTTCAAGGCAAGAAAAGAGTACAAGGACAGGAGACATTACCTTCATGAACAATTGCCAGCAGTTGTTAAGATACAGGTAACACAATCGTATTCCTGTTTATTTGTCAGCCAGGTTGGATCAAGGATAAGGTTCAAAAGTTCCTTTCAATGACCATGCTCATCTTAATATCGGTTTTTGTCGGGAGATGTCTTTTGTTTTTCTTTATGTTAAGGTATAGGGCCTTTAATATGTAGCTAGATGTATCGGGGTTTTTTGTTTTTTAACTTTTGTATAACATTAGATGACGCGTTGGAAAACGGTAGTCTTCGCATTTGAAAGTTATTTACTTGGGAATATATTAACGCACGTGCACGAACTTCGGGCACGCACAACGATCAGACAGTCGCCCAGACAAACGCACAAACAATCACGCTCTGCGCATATACGGCACACATATCTTAGTATGCATGCGCAGCTTTCCGTTTGCTATTTACTGTGTCAGACGCACCAACACATTTTCCTTCGTTTCCATACAGTTTCAGCATGTATATCCCTTGACAGCCATATTTGAGTTGGCAGCAAGATTTATCGATTAATGGACTGTGTACTGTTACTACTCACTTGTCATATATTAAATGTAGATCCCAAGCAATATTTGTGTAACACTAGAATGTCTGTTCTTATACTTGACTATTCGCACACAAACGAATACTCTAGTATCAATAGTGTGTTTGAATGTAAAGGATAATGACGCATTTGCTATCTAGGTAGAACAAGTTGTTTTGACGGTTCCTGTTATAAAATGCTTGTCAAGTATATATTCTATTATCAAAGATAAAACTCCTTCGTTTTTAACCCCAGGCCCACCCCTTTTCCCTGCCCTTGCCCCCTCCTTTTATTCCAAGTTCGGAACCTGCCTTATAAGCACTGTGTGAACTGGAGGATTTTTAGAGTAGTGAAATGTGATCATTTTCATCATACTATTAAATACTGACTTTGTTTGCAGGCTACAGTGAGAGGATACCAACAGAGAACAAAGTACAGAGAGAGATTAGCAGAACTGCATGGCCATTCAGATGCCGTCATCAAAGTGAGTGGAATACGTCACTTGTTTGTGGGGTTTTTTAAGCTTCGTCAGCTCTCACATTTAACTTGTTTATAGAGCTTTTAAGGACTTCTCTTTCTCTCTATCTCTCCGTCTTGCACACACGTAAGCATATGGACGCACGCACATACACGTACATGGTTTAAATTGGAGGGTAGTTGTCGATTCTGCAAGGCTCACTACATTTTGTAGCACTGCTTTGTTTTTAGTCGCAATATCATTGCTTAGCTGGTTTAAAGAGCATTTCAATGTTTAAATGTGTATCACCCTAATAATTGTGCTTTTATTTTCACCCTAGATTCAAAGTATTGTTCGAATGTGGCTGGCAAGAAATAGATATCTGAATAGACTTAAATTTTTCAATGATCATGTAAGTAAATCTGACATTATTTGTCATTTTATTTGTCAATCTAGAATTGTTTTGCGGGAACAATGGATGATTATTCCATCGTTTGTTGAGTGTGTCTATGGATTACATATCCTTCATATGTTGCAATTGCTCGTTCCTTTGGCCAGGAGAGTACAAGCCTGTTTGTACCATCAACCAGTGTCTGTATCTGATTGTATGCGTCACCCTTTTCTCTCTTAGAGTTGTTTAGGACCTTATTCTTTGCTCATTCTGACAAGAAAACATCACATTGAAACTTCTGAAATGCAATTCTTTGAGCTACAGTTGTTTTCCTCGTTTCATAGAATTTTGGCTCTGAAGTAATCATCCCGACTGCACATTTAGAAATAGGTTAGAAATGGGCGTATAGGAATGTGAAAAGTATGATTGCAATGCAATAAGTAGGTCTAATGTTATTTGGTCATCTTTTTTTCATAGCTTAAAGAGATTATTCGCATTCAAGCGTTCTTAAGAGCGAACATTGCTCATAAGGATTATAAACAACTTGGTAAGCAATCCCATTTTAAAAACCATCATTAGCCCTAATCTTCATTTTTTTCAAGAAAATGCTTTAGCTGTGTAATTCCAAGGATGTGTTTTTTTAACCCAGGCTGTGTTTTTTAAACTCGCGTTAAAAAATAGGTATTTGCTGTTGAGGAAATGCAACTCCTTGTCACTGTTTTGCTACAATCAGTAGCATGCATTTAGTGGTGGCTGGTCATAATGAACAAGTGCATGAATACGAGATATCATTTTGTTCTCCCTAGTCCTAGAAATACGTGTAACGTAGCAACAGTGCCGCCATAGAAATTTGTGGGTTGTATGTATGTACGCGTGGCTTTTGTGTCTGTACTTTGAAAGTTTTGTTCCCCTCTAATGCTCCACTCAAGCACACTTTTGCTATTTATTCCTGTATTAAGGCGTTTTGTTTCATGGTAACTCTTAATACGTAAGCAATACGTAGCAATAATATATACAGGTTCTTGTAAAGTACGCGTCGTGCAAATAATATTTTATAAGATGTTAAAAGGTGGTAGTCCTGGAAGATATTGACTATAAAGAATGGCTGGAATCTTGTGTATTTGTTTGTTTGTTTGTGTGTGTGTGTTTGTGTATGTGTGTGTGTTTGTTTTCATCGGTGGTTTCATACGGTGTGTGTGTGTGTGTATGAATTTTTATTGTTTACCGTAAAGTAATCCTCCTGTGCTTTGGTGCGTATCGTCTTTATTAACAGTGACTGCGGAACTTAATTTTATATTGCTTATGTTAGTATCTTAGCGACAAGATGTTTGGCGAGGTAAATGAGCCAGCAAGGCAACTGGGATCCAGGGGGCTATTTGAGCCTCCTGATGTGCTTTGGGGCTCAACCATGGAAGCTAACGCATATTTGGAGTATAATAGGTCTCAATGTGTCAAACATATTTTCCGTTGTGGCCTGAAGGGTTTTTCCCTTGTACATCTAGGACAGTTATGAATGAAACAGGCTTAATGAGAGGATTTGGAAAATTTTTATGAGGACTGAGACCCCCTAGCCTGTAGGCTCCACGGTCCCTGATTATAGGTGCTCTTCCTACTGATTTTGTCCCAAAAATGTCCTTGATGCTCTTCTTTTTCATGTTATCGGTTGTGCAAATAGTAACCGTGCAGAATCCTCCAGTGAAAACAGTACGCAAATTCCTGCATTTGCTAGAACACGATCACATCGATTTTGCTGAAGAGTTAGGTAAGGATTTGAGATTTTGTATAGTACATGTACACAATGTTAACATAAGAATTGTTGTTAATTAAATACAGTATGGTATTCCTAATTGTTGCTATGTTTTATCACTTGTGGCTTTCTTATTGTCATAGCTTGTATGTTTGCACTAACTGCACTTCGTCAGGTGATATTGATAATATTGATGAAGCAGTTTATATAACACCATATCTAGGCTAAGCTTGCAATGCAAAAAATGTTACACCTTTTACCTGAATTTGTCAAAAACGGATCACAAAAAGGAGTCATTATGGGCCAAGTATTAGTAAAAACTGTCTGAAATTCTTTTTTGCTACGAAATTTGCAATTTAGGACATCGGTCGTCACTGTCTGCCTTCAATCTGAGCATATTTTATTTGCTGTATGATGTAGACAATGTAGTTCTTTGTATAGATCCGAGATATAGTTTTGTACATTTTGGTTTTTGCTCTCTTTGGCTTCTCTCCGAGAACCATGTTTAAGCTGCCAAGAGGTATACTCCGTGCAGTTTGCTACGTTAACAGGATATTATGGGGATTTTAAATAGTAATGTCGTGATTGATATTTGTTGCTAGCAGCTTTCATTGTATGTTGTCTTACCCATATGAATGTTTGACTAATTTCACTCTCAGATATGTTTGTGCCTTCTACATAGAACTCCAGAATCTGAAAGCGCAAGTGGTAACCGAAATACGATCATTGGCAAAACTTGAAAGTGATTTAAATACTATGGATATCAAGATCGGTTTGCTGGTGAAAAATAGGATTACACTGCAGGTACATTGAATTGTAACTCAAGTCTATCCCGGTTATGTGTAGTTAAAAGGGAAAAGCCCTTAGCGCCGAATCCACTTAGAATCCATCGCAGTGTAGTAATATGTCGACCGGATTGCTGTAGTCGCTTTGGAGACGTTGTTTAGTCGTCGAGCTCGTGAAATCAATTGCTTGTACATTGTATGCCATCCGTTGTTATCTCGACTTTTGCAGCCACAGGCTGGTAGCCTTGTTTCACACGTCGGTCAGGTCTGCAGTCGTTAAGGTTTCGTGTCGCCATTTTGCCAAGTTGTCTTTTGAACAGTTCTTAAGGCATCGTGCTCTATACCAAGTGACAGCAAAGGCAATTCTTTTTGTTTATTCCATTGGCTCTGGCATATTTCACTGCACATTCCATATTCCGACAAGACATATCAGTGTTTGTAATTTGATGTATACCCTGTTTCTTGATTTGCTTAACAGGATCAGCACCATCATTTTCCTACCTGCAAATATAAACATTTAATTTAAGGCATCACACGCTTCAAGTGTCATTTTTTATTACGTCTTGCTTGTTTTTCTAAGGATGTCGTCGTCCATGGTAAAAAGTTAAAACACGAAAAGTCTAATGTTGCCAGTGCATCAGAGGCAGCTAGTGGCATCAAGTCACTTAGTAAAGAAAAAAGAGAAATGCTTGAGGTAAGTTTGGTTAAGTAATTAATTTTTGTTTATCGTTTTATTTATTTGCTATATTATATATGCATTTTGATATTTTGGTTTAGTTGAAGTTCTGTTATACTTTTGTATAATGCTTTACTGTATTATGTTATCTTGCATTTTACTGTAAATGGCATCGTACCCTGTCGTAGAATTTGGCTGTGTCTTGTCTTCATTGTTTATCTACTTTGCAGCCATTGTTTCAACTTTCTATTCTGCTTTCTTTCTAGGGCTACCAGCATTTGTTTTACCTTCTTCAAACAAATCCAACGTACTTGGCAAAATTGATTTTCAAAATGCCTCAAAGTAAAACAACCAAGTTTATGGAGTCAGTTATCTTGACCCTTTACAATTACGCGTCCAACGCCAGAGAGGAATATCTTTTACTCAAGTTGTTTGAAACGGCTTTAAGAGAAGAAATAGCGTAAGTGACCAATTCCTTTCAGTTGAATAGCACACTTTCAAATGCCTTTAATAACAAGAGATCAGTTGAGGATTTGAGACGTCTTCGTGCTGTTGTTTATTCTTAATAATCGTGATGTGAGTAAAATACGTCTTTTGCCTACTACCACACCATACCTCCCCAGATACCCTTACGTTTTATGTTTTTCTCTCACGTGTGAATACCAATACTACCTGTTGTCCCTGTAATGCTCATGCTATACAAGTTTGACGTTTTTGGGCTACACCACTTCGTATCCTGCTTGTGATAGCAACCTCAAGTTTTTATTGCTGTTCCTCTCTTTGCTCTTTCCTTTTCCTCCACTTTTTCTCTGTGTTTCTCTTTCCTCTTCTTGTTCCCTTTTCTTTTTACCTTCTCTTTTCTTTTCCGCGTCTGTTCTCTTTCTTTTCGTCGTCTTCTTCTTTCTCTTTCCCTTTTCTTTTCTCATTCGCCTGTTCTGCTTTACCGGCTAGCAAGCACCACGTTGAACATTATGTTTTTATGATTATTTTCAACAAGTTACCATGTCTTGTAATCGTGGCCTCAGTCTCGTGTCTTCGTAACGTTGAAGGGTGTATATTTTAAAGTATTAAACCACATTGATGTGTTTTATTTTAGGTCCAAAGTTGATCAGATCGTTGAAATTGTCACGGGAAATCCAACCGTCATTAAAATGGTCGTTCATTTTAACAGGTCTGTGAAAATTGTGGATCATAATTTCTTTTAGTGGCTTTTGTTACCATCATTCTTGTGTTTTTTGTTAAAAACACTCATGGCCGATTTGACGTGGCTTTATTCCAAGATCACGAACTATTCTTTATAAACGTGAAAGATGACTACTGTTTTTTTAATGGACCAACATGTCGCTTGGATCTTGGTGCTACAGAAAAAGCTATTCTTGGTACATACTTCCATTCTTATACGAATCTCTGACAAAGGCACACTGTGTTATTCATTGTGATTGCTATAGTGGACAAAGGCGCACGGTCGGAAGAGGTTGACTTGGCTGTGTGTTATTTGTAGTGGATTGAAGGTTCCACCCTTTTTGTGACAAACTTACTTTGATTTAATCTGGGAAAAAATCTTTAAGGAGTCCTTTGCGGCTAAAAGATTACAAAGATTTTAAACAAACATCAAGAAAACTGTCGCTAGCTAGCGAACTGGTTATTCGGCTTCCTGAAGTTATTATTATGTGTAGTTTACGTGTGACTTGCTTTTTTTCTTGAGCGAAAAATTTCAGTTGAATTAAAAGTATTTTGTATCTCATTTTCAATGTAAACTTAAAAGTGTACGAAAATTCAGTTTTGGGTTTGTTTGTGACAACTCAGCCAATATAGTTGGGAAAAATTAAGTAAACAGAAAGATTTTGGAACAAAGGGCTGTAAACAGTGTGCCCAAAACTCACCAATCACATGTACAATTTCTTGTTTCAATTATTTGTCCTTTGACTGTCTTTATTAATGCATCATTCGACTTCTCTTGTTTATGTAGGGGTGCCAAGGGGCAAAGTTCACTTCGTGATATTCTACAGCCACTAGTGAAGGATATTCTAAACGACAATGCATTAAACATAAACACCAGCCCTGTTGAAATTTACAAGACGTGGATTAATCAGATGGAAACGAAGACAGGAAAACCAAGGTATGTCAAGTAGAGCCACAAATGTCACCTGTAGGTTAAATATTTGTGCATTTAAAATGATTTTATATGGCCAAGAAACGCATATTTTCTCCGCATCCATACGAGTTTGCTTGCCCTGATATGAGATCAACTCGCCACCCACATCATGCCCCCGTAATTGAAACATAGTCCATCTCACCTTCCATGCCAAAAATTGCCAGGTTATTAACGGTTCTACTAAATCATTCCTAGGGCCTTGGGCTTCCTTGAAGTTATCAGGGAGTGAGACCTGCAGAAGTATGGCCATCTTTTCTTGACCACCTGGAGTATTTCGGGTTCGATCGCCGATTACGTTAGTGAAACTTGTCCAGTTTACTATCGTCGACGAGTTTGTTTGATTCCCCGTTATTCAAAGGTTGTTGTTTGAATCCCCGTTACTCAATGGTTGTTGTTTGAATCCCCGTTACTCAATGGTTGTTTGAATCCCCGTTACTCAATGGTTGTTGTTTGAATCCCCGTTACTCAATGGTTGTTGTTTGAATCCCTGTTACTCAATTGTTCTTCTTATCCAAGGATCAAGAGACGATAAAAAAAAGGAGATTTTTGCTTTAGAGACTCTTATAATGCGAAATTATACCTTCGTACGCGTCGAGCTGTGTGTGGCTCGTACACTTTGAGGACCTGGTAATCGAATGGCGACGTGAATAAACTGCACTGTTGGTCCTTTAGTAACTCAGTTGATAGAGCATTTGCACGCTTCGAGGCCTAAAAGTGTCGCTTGTGTACGTTGCGTTCAGTGATGTATAAACTAGTGTCAATGTTGTCTTTGTCAATTTAATTTTCCGTACGCTGCAAGATGTTTTGCTTTCACTATGTGATATGCTATATGATATGTTTTCTTTGGCTTTATTTCCAGCTCCCTTCCTTACGACGTGGACAATGAAACGGCCATGAAACATGCCGAAGTAGCATCACGTGTCGAAGCCTCGGTGAAAAGCCTACGAGGAGTTGCCGATAAATTTCTGTCGTTCATCGTTAAGAGTGTTGATAAAATACCGTAAGTCATAGAGTATGTATTTCTTGTGCAATGACGTGTTTTGTTTATAATTTCTGAAGTCTGTATGATGGTAGAAATCGTTAAGCGGACCCTTTTCTGGAACAACCCTTTAAGTTTATAAAATTATTAAGTTAATAAAAATTGAGATTGTGCCTTATTCAAATGACCATTAGGTTGAAATATATCAAGCACCATGAATATACAAGATAAGTGTTAAGAAAGTATGTTGAGGTCCCCGCTTCAAGGCAGTTTTAAGTCCTTACACCAACCCATATGGCAGTCTAGAATCTTACAGCATGTGATATCAATAAATATGATAACGGACGAGATATGTAGTGTACTGTCTTTATTTGATGTTGTTTTCTCGAGGGGGTAGGGTTTTACTTTGAGCATGATATACTTCCGGATGTGCTTTTCATTGTGTCCATGTCATAACCCGGAAAGTTTTTAAAATTCATAATATGGTTATGTTAAATATGTACTTCGTATGTGTTGCAGTGTTAAAACTGTCGTCATTTGGCAGTCGTTTAGTGTTTTATCCGGAAACAACTCTGATGTTACGTTCGGGTGTAATCTCGTATATTTTTAAATTCAGGTATGGTATGAAGTACGTAGCAATGACACTTAGGGAAGCACTGCAAGAAAAATTTCCCAAAGCTCACGAAGACGACATTCTCAAGGTAGGTTTAGTTATGTTTACTTGACATCCTTTTTTGCACCATGTAGTAGACAACATAGTGTCTCAATTTGGAGGTGATATGGTGTCAAATCAAAGAATATTGTAACTAGGCCACCTTTAGTTAAGAGCAGTGTGAGAAATAAGTTTGGATTGTTATGATTCGTTGGGAACACTTGTGGAGCAAGGAAAATCGGTTAGTTGGGTTATAGTTTCTAAAGCAACTGGTGTTTGACCGAGTCTGGAGAACTACTGCTTGGTACTATTATGACCTATGAATTGTGGATGTTTGATTTATGTAGAAATAAGAGTGAAGTTATCGTTAATGGGAAACAAACCATTTGTCTAGGATAGTGAACAAACACACGATCTTCTGCTATCTGGGACGAATGCTGAGCTACCGAAGCTTTGTTTTTCAGAGTTATTTTATAATGTCACCGTTTTTGATGATCGGATCATAACGGGTGCTTTCCACGTTTGTCTGCATTGGAAAATTACCAAGATATCGTACTCGAATCTAGTTGAATGAGCAGGACTGTATAGTCCGCAGCTATCAGGAATACACGATATTCTTCTCGAGAAATAATCAGGTGGCCAAGGTATTGCACTATAATACAATCGAATGACCAGGCTTTTGTAGTATAATCCAACAGGGAGGTGGACAGTACCGTAAATTGTAATTTTAGATGTCACCACACTAGTGTAGTATGATAGCAGAACAACTTTTATCTGTCACATCTTGTGGCTTAAAAAGTGTGCCTCACAAATGCTTTCTGGCTTTGACTTCCCTAGTCAGTCATGACATTATTGAAATAAATTACTTTGTTTCTGCCAGGTGGTGGGTAATTTGATTTATTACAGATACATGAATCCTGCCATTGTTGCACCTGATGCCTTTGACATTGTCGAAGTGAGTGTGGAAAAGGGACTCAATGCAGATCAGGTGTGTTTTATGCATTCATTGTTCTCTAGTATAAATTTAAAAGTAAACGATAGCAAAAAGTTATTTTGGTCCTGCATATAGACTGCTAGCAGAGCTTATGGTCGTGTGAATCCTTTAGTGTTCCCTTGCATGTCCTTCAGAGCTCGAAAAATATTTTGCATGTTCTGTAAGGTACTGGACACATGTAACATACTTGTGCATGGCCTAATAGCTGTCGTGTTACTATAATGGTATGGATTATATCCATGTGTTGCATTAAGCTTTACAAGGCACATAAAATAGATCTTGGTCAACTGAATTTCACGAACTAGATACCGATATTATGTCCTAAATTTTTATATACTTTTTATATTAAATGTGTATTCGTTTTCTTTACAGCGACGAAATCTTGGCTCCATTGCAAAAGTTTTACAATATGCAGCTTCAAACAAAATGGTATGTGTGCTTTATTTGCGACAAATCGTATTTGTTAAGACGTATTTGTCTTTGTAGGGAGTTTGTTATGATGGTTGTAACGTGCTTGCACGATGAAAACGAAAGCAATCAGTTATCACTGCGTGGAATTACGGTAGTGAACGTCTGGCAGTGGGCCTTTTGTAAGTTGAACGAGATTCTCCCAACTGGTCACCTGGTTGTCAGTGACAGATTAGAGGCAGGTGACAATAGTTCAGTATATATCGTGACACCAAGAGTACAGGTGTAGGGAATGTGCCCGGGATTTTTTCCCCAATCAATTTCAGATAGTTAGAAAAATGGGTGCCATTTATAGCCGAAACACCACACTCGCAAGTGATACGGTTGTGTATTGTATCTAATTATCAAACCAGTTCTTTGCTACACCGTATTAGAAAGTCGACGCACTTTACTCTTGCGACGAACGGCGTCTGTTGCATTTCATTGGTTTGTTTATTGACGTTTCAGTCGAAATATTTGTCGTTTTTTAGTTTGGAGGTGAAAACTCACATTTAGCACCACTGAATCCATACATTCAGGAAGCTTTCGCACAATTTAAGTAAGTAGTTATGGCTTGCTATGATCAGTAACAACGTGAAACTATTTTATTCATTTGACTGTCAGTACATTCTGTATTATGGGACACATCAATTCTGAGAGGAGCATAACCACAACATCTTCATTGTGAAAGAGCTGAACGGATTTAAACTTAAAACCCTCGGACTCGAAAGCCAACATTTAAACCAACGAACCATTTTGACATAAAGGTTGACATTCAAGCCCTGAAATTAAGCTTCGAAGAATAACATTCAACTCCTTGCTGTAAATTTATCATATAACTGATACGTTGCGTTTCAAACTTTGTTGGATCTCTTTCTTTGGAAAACATTGTCTAGAGTATACCCTCACCCCCTCCCTACTTTTCTCCCAAGCTCTTTGTTGGGTTAATACCTTAAAATGCGGCAAAGATTTTGTTTTACACGAAATGAATGCTTGCAAGATTTTTGCTTATTTTTTTGTTTGTTTGTTCGTTTGTTCTTTGGTTGGTTCGTTTGTTTGTTCGTTCGTTCGTTCGTTTGTTTGTTCGTTTGTATTACTGGTCATGTTTTACCTTGCATATTTTGTCCTAAGGACATTCTTCAAGGAAGCCTCAACGGTGGAAGATGCAGAGCTCTATTTTGGTATCGACCAATATAGTGACATCACCATGTTGACCAAGCCAACAGTATATATTACTGTACAGGAGATTATAGACACTCATCAGGCAAGTTATTGCGAATGGTTTTTCCATTTATAAAATTCTATGTTGTTAACTTGTGAAATTTTACATAAAGAGTCCTCTCCGTTGTAAGCATACCCAATACACCTATGTTGCAACTTATCTGCATAAACGTGAGACGTCTTGTATGGTCTCATTTCGTTCCTACGACAACTTTTTAGACCACAAGCTTAAATGCTATTGCTAAGGGCCAAGATACATGGTGAGATTTCCGCTTAGTTATTTCATCAGGTATTCGTTACTGGTTTATCGCATCGAATATCTACTCTTAAGTCCCAAATAGGCAAGGGGTTGGAAATTTCTTAAAAATCTAATAAACGGGTTGGGTGGAAAATGTCCCTAATTATAATAAACAGGGTGAGTGGGTAGCTTTTTTTAAGTTGGAGGAGGTGGGTATCTTAAAACTCCTTTAAAACAGAACAACACGTATTTTCAGCAAGATAATATAATCAATTTCTTGATTAATAAGGTTTTTACTCTTGCTTTTTGTTCTCGATTCCCTTCCTTGTGCTACAACAAGCTTTGTTGTATGCACTTTGCAGTTGGGGAAGAAAAATGGGTTTCACAAGTCGTTTTAACTGTAAACAGAATGAAAAACAAGATTTCTTATGTTACTTGATACTCCATCGGATTATTTCAGACTCAAAAATAATAAACGGGAATAAAGGTGTTCTGGGTGGATTTTTTCGAAAAGTTGATAAGCGGAAGGGGTAGACGGGGACGTTTATTCGGAACTCAAGGGTAATCAGGTAACGAAGCCAGCCATGAAATTTCTAGTCAGGTAGTGAAGTAAAAATATTACTTTAGATGTTGAAAAATGATATAGAAGTGTCTAAAAACGTTCAGAATGAAGTAAATATATTACTTTAGATTTTGAGAAATAATATAGAAGTGTCTAAAAACGTTCAGAATGAAGTAAAAATATTACTTTAGATTTTGAAAAATAATAAAGAAGTGTCTAAAAACGTTCAGAATGAAGTAAAAATATTACTTTAGATTTTGAAAAATATAGAGGTGTCTAAAAACGTTCGGAATAAAGTGCAGCCACGACGTCTTCTATGCTAAGCCAGACTCAGCTCCTAGAGAAGTCCATGGAAGATACAGTTCTAAATCAAATTTGTGTAAGAGATGTTGATTGTTGTTACTATTGTTTTTTTATGCAACTTCCTCGCCTACTATGGATATGTGTAATCTGTGTTGTTTTTGTGCTTTTCAGCTTTTAACGGAACACGTTGATGTATTAGCCCCAGACCCCGACGATCCATTGCGAGATATTTTAAGTGATATAGGAGATGTGCCTGCCATCGAGGAGATGATAGGTAGGTATCTTTGTTACGACTACTGGAGCACTGAATTACGTTTTTTATCGATTTATTCCTATTCTGCACGCAACTTGCGGCAGTAGCCGCGGCTTAGAGCTGTGGTATGAAGTCACTCAGATTAAGACCACAGAGCAATGATTCACAAATTTGTAGTGCCATGGGATTAGTATAAAACTATGATATAAAATACATTTGTAACTTTGCCGTTTTGGAAGAAGATAACGGTCCATCCGCGAATTTTGACCGACATGGCCTTGCGACAGAATGGCTAATTGTATGGCAAGTGTATGACAAATATGTAACCCACAGTATGTAACTTCTGTCAGGTTAGTTTGAAACAATTTTATTAAGACTTTGGTTCACAGAGCAGAGGTTCATCGCCCCTTCTCTGTGCTCGAGTTAACTGAAATCGAGTTAACTGACCTGTAAGGCACTAGAGTAATCTTGGTCGCTGGGAACGACAAGAAAACTGTGGTGATCCCGTGCATTAGGTGATACAGCAGCGCAAGGACAAATGCAATCGCTAACAATCACTTTCAGGGAAATTAAGTGTGATATACTTTTAGAGCGTAGAATGTTTGCCTTGTGGTATTAATCATTGTCATATATCGTCATATGTTGTCATTATTTTTGTCCTGCCAGTGTTAACTTGAATCGATTGCCATATGTGTAAGTTGTAACTGTTTGTTTTCAATGTAAATGCTGGTAGGTGCTGGTAAGCAAGGAGATGGAGAAGATCAAGAGATGCTGAAAGCAAAATTGGCCAGGACCGAAATATCTTTGACGCTTACAAACAAATTTGAAGTCCCAGATGATGATGACTCTGATATCAAGGCATTGTTTGTCAGGTATTTTAAGCAAGTAGATGCATTTTTAGTATTAAGAATTGTTAACCCAATTGTTGATGCTAACAATAACAAATAAAACGTATGCCAAGGACCAAGAGGACACAGCTGTCGATGACGAAGACAGTGATGACGATGGTTGACGATTATAACGCAAATGGCGATGATGCCAGGAGTAAAGCCAGTAACCATAATGAAGGTGATGGCTAGGATTCGATGATGATGACGACGACAATAACTCAAGTGTGACGACATGACGATGATGGTAATCTTGATTAAAATGGAGACAGTAACACCAGTGGCAAATGTGATGGCGACACACAATAATAGTATGACGACAGTGATGTCTACTGAAATTGACGCCAGTGACGATGTGCATGTTGACTTTCATTTTGCATAAGGACAATCGTGATGCATCATGATGATGCATGATGACAGTGAAATGATGAGGACGGCAGTACAAAAGACGGCAATAATGACAATGGTGATGGCGACAGGATAATCATGGTTTCAGTCCCCTTTCTTTATTGCAGAACAAAAAAGATGGTGGTTGAAATAATGAGAGTTCAGCATGGAGAGAATTTGGTGCAGATCTTAGATTCAGCTGCAACTGCAGAACAGGTAACAAGAGAATGCATGTGTCATTGTTAATGGTAGCTGTGATTTAACATTCCTTTCCCCATTTTCCGCCTCATTCGATGGTTACTGTAAGGTTTTCCTTTATCTTGGGTCGGCCCTCCGTGTAAGTTACAGTGTGCTGCATTAATTGTCAGATTTAACCCTTCTGAGTGCTCGTTATGGTAAGCTGGCCTTTTTTAAGAAGATACCGTGCCATGAAAACTGCAACTGCAGTTTGAACTATACCTAAGTAGTTTCCCGTTTGTGCCGGCGTCATATTTTGAGTCAATTTCAAAAGTAATTGCAATGTAGGGGTTTTGTAATAAGCGAATTAAAATCTTGAGATCTTGAGATTGTCTGCTAATCTTCCTCTCCTGCTAGATTTTTAACGTTACCCATCAAGTGTTGCAACATAAAGCAGTTCCCTCACTATAGCTGGTCTCAGTAAAAATGATAAATACATGGCTTGCATGAATGAATATGAAGGTACCATTTTGTCTTGTTTAACTACGCTAGGAAGCTGAGCACCAACGAATCGTTAAGCAACGAGAGAGCATCGATAAAGCAAGGCAAGGAAGTGTGCGAAGGTCAGCTTCCTTATACGGAGACAGCCAGTAAGTTTTCTGCCATATTTCATTTGGTTAAAGCTGCACTTCGTCCTCGTATCATGTAGGCAATGATATTTTTTTGGTTTGTAACAGTGATCGTTTTTTCTGTGACTCATGATATCATACATACATACATACATACATACATACATACATACATACATACATACATACATACATACATACATACATAC
>JANTCA010016333.1:0-17510 GCA_024741275.1 Chironex yamaguchii | reverse complement strand
TCTGTTTTCAAATCTTAAATCTTTGAGCAATAAACATAATTGCCTCCTGTGCTGGTGCACTAGTAACTACTACACACTAAGTCGGATCTATTCGGACCGGGCAAAGTAGTTCGACTTGCACGTTAATCGGATATTTTCCGATTTACGAGAGTGAACGGATGGAGACATTAATCACAGCCAGCAAACCATGAACCATAATCAGGACAAATCCGCCTGTACTCAGCGACATTTTATCAAAGTAGTTACTGATTGTTATTTAGTGAAAACGTTTTGGCATTTCTATGTTAAGCTTTGATTCTCTCCTGCTTGCCAGAGTCATCATTTCTTCACATGCAGAGTTATCAGATCCCAATGCGCAGCGTCTCAGGACATTGAGAATCGGTCTGTCCATGCTATCCAAACTGCGCTTTAGTAGCCAAAATTTTCTGCAAATTGATTTGTTTTAGCGAGAATATCGCCATGAATCCTGATGTTGGGAAACACGACCTTTAGTTTAAAAGCAAAGTCTACGTTCTCAAATGTGACAGATCTTAAGCGCTCGTTGATCTTGACTGAATTATGTGGGTTTTACGTAGCTTTCATGTTTGTTTGTATTTTCCTTGATCACATCGAGTAGCTTTTGGGTGAAATTTTAAATTTTTCTGACGCTATTGTGCCAGGTGCTCTTCAACTTACATCAAAATCAAAAAGTTTTCTTTGTACGTTCTGGTAACCAATTTTCGCTTTTCCATCTTCTACGCCACTTAAGCTATCCACAACTGAGTTAAAGCACCAAAAATCAATCTATTAACTTTAACAGAAACAGTATTTTGAAATCTAATACTTTATTAAACTTGCCGCTCCGGGAGTCTGTCAAACGCACACATACGAAGCTCTCTTAAACAACACAACATCCGATGTCCCTTCTTGACCACATCCACTTTAAGGAAAATGCTTTCAAAACCAAAGGATCCAGTCCCTCTTGAGGAGAGAAACATCGTGTACAAACTCGACTGTCAAGACTATCCTGTAACCTACATTGGTGAATCAAAGAGTTCCTTTGGTCAGAGGGAAAGGGCGCACAAAAGAGCACTTGAAAAAGTAGACATCAAAAACCACGAAATCACCTAACTCTACTGGGCACATAATCATCACTTTGATTGGAAAAACAAAATTTAGATAAAAGAAACAATCCATTCCCTAAAGCATAACAGCCACATTAACAGCATAGTCTGATGAAAACAAGTCTGATGATAGGAGAAGTATCTCCAGAGGCGTAGCGCAGAGAAAGCTTACGACTCATGACATGATAAAGCTCCTATATCTATCTAGCTCCAAATATTCATGACTTGGTTTTAAAGAAGACTGCTTTAATCAAAACTGCTAACCAGTCTGCGTCACAAACTTTATGGCTCAGTACTCGCATTGCCATCTGATATGCTATAAGATCCAATGTTTCCTACTCAATTTTATTAAACTTGACGATGATTCCTTGGGTATTCACGGCCTCAAGTCCTGCACTTGTCCCGAACTTGTTTACTCGTGGCAGGTTGTACTGTCATTATGAAAGATACATTTTTCTGTTTCATCTGTCCCTAAAAATTTCGATTCCAAAACATAACTTTATCGGGCTCAAGCAAATCACTTGGTAACATTTTCTCATTTTCCATCATTTCAACATCATTAGAATATAGATTGGTATCATCCACGTTAATACAGATTATTGAACTCCCAGTCATTTAAGATAAATGCAGCCATCACTGGGACACTTGCTATAACCTCTTTCTATAGGAGACTGTGCACAGGAAAGTACCACCATCTTGAAGCCTGCGTCAAACCATACACCTATTTCTAGCTTACAGACTAGATTCTCACTTCTCTACTTCATAACGCCGACTGAATGCTTTAGCTAAATATCCTCTGTTAATTTCCTATAGAGGAAAGCAATTTGGACATCACACTCATTTGCAATGGGTACGTTTGTGTATATCTCGCAAATAAAGAAAATGTTTTTACAAAATCAATTCCAGGTTGTTGATAAGACCTCGGTGCTAGCAACCTGGTCTTAGAAATATGTAACCGTTGATTGCATTAATAATGAGACCTTGAGATGTAATGTATATTGAGTGCTGGCTGAAGCCCATGTCTCAGTAAGAAGCAACACAAGAATAACACATTTCATTGGTTCCTTAAAAACTTGTTAAAACTTTTGTTTAAGCTCACTATGAAAGATTACAATTTACCAACAAGGAATCCAGATAAAAGGTCTCCGGCAATCTGCACGATTTAAAATAAATACTCTTTCCTGTTCCCATCCCAGGATGTCACACAATTATCTGCAAAACTCACAAACAAATCTGCATGACATTACAACATAATTCCCGACACTGAGCTAATGCATGTGAATCCAATAACGTCCGTGTGACGTAGGCAATTGCCATAATGACGAGTCTGAATTTTTTCTATTTGTCTAAGTAAGGCGTTTTGCAATGAACCACAAGTACAACGGAGCTAGGTTACTATTGACGGATGTAATGTCGAAAGAAATAAGGTCCTACTGCTCTTAAAGCGCGAAGTTGTCCTTTTCCCGCTACAAAATTAACGGTGACATATGTCAATATAACTTAACAGTTAATTCTTAACCCAAATAAACGCTCCCTTCAGTAATACGCTCGAGGGTCACGTCAGGCAATTGCTCTATTCACGGATATACCACACAACCGTGGAGCTATACAACGAAAAATTAACTAGCGCACAGACTAAAAATTATTTGAACATACAAACTGATTACTACACGTTACACGACATCAATTAATTGTATCTAAAACACACAGAATGAACCTAATACATTTCCGTTTTATGGTGGTAATTATTTTTCCAGTTATGCGCGATGTTCCCTAAAAATGTCCCCTTGCAATCTTTCTCGAAGCTGCCTTTCACTACCCCACTGTACACGTTGTCTGAAGTGTGAAATTAATTACCTGTGAACAAACTGAACTTGGGAAGATGCCTAAACAATAAACTGTTGTTCATGCTAATCGTATCAGATTTAAGAGAATCGCAAATGAATAACCCTTGTTAACCTTGACCACCCGTGAGGCCTGCAGTAAAATTTATTGTCTACATCAAACAAGCGAAACGGTCAGTGGGTGAGAAACTAAATGAATATTGATTCATACAATGCCAGGGAAATGATATGTTATAGACATCTTTAAAAACAGTAAATCATAGTAAGAGCTAAGAACGAAATCAATTGCAAATCATATACGTGGACCTAGTCTTAAGCTTTGCACTCGGCCAAGCCGCGAGTTATTTTGGATTTTAACGTTCCCGGCAGAATTTTCTGAACATCAAACTACATCATCTATACACATTGTACTGTTTTAAAAGCTTGAAGTGCTGACAATAATCTACCATGGACATCTGCATCACGCCTAACTAAACCCTGAGACATTGAAATTGTGTAGTTTTCAAAACGAAGTCAAAACAAGAGGCCTGTACTAAACCACATATGTAAACGGTCACTTCAAGTAAGCTACCTGACCCACAACACTGGAGACCAAAAGAAACGAAATTATGATAAGCTAACAGCTAGCGAAATAAGCTTTGGGGTTGGCAAATGAGAAAGATACACCAACTAACATTTATAGAAGTCTTATCTCTTATAATTTCGTATCTCCGTTATCGATCGTGGGATATATTCACTCCTAATTATAACCACAAACCACCAGTATACATCCAAATGGACACCACACTTTATTCAAAAGGCTAGTTTCTCTGATTAAAAACGTAGCATTCTGAGTCTGCGGTTTTTCGATCAATGAAATTTTCAAAGAGGAATCAATTCAACTACATAAGGCTGACTGGGCTGAGAACGCTGCACCTTAATACTCTATGCAAAACAAGTACGGCTAACAAGAAAGGATTCAGTCTCCCAATAATAATGTAAAAGGTTAAGTCATATTAATCTTAAATCAGGTTAAATATTCTCACATTGGGAAAAGAACGATAAAATCTTTGAACCACCAGTGGAACACTAGAGAATTTCGCGGCTTAAATTCAGCGAGGGACCGAGTAACCTATAACATACACATACACTTGAGCCAGGCAGTAGAATAACTCCCTATAGTTTCATGGAGAGAACACCAATAATCCAAAAACAGTGATCACTTAAATGGCTGAGGTACTGTTAATATGATTTTCTACACGCGGTATTTTGCAATCAGTCGTACTCTGTCTTGCCTTTGTAACCGAAGTCACAAGTCAGTAACGATCTTAATTGAACTAAAAATCTGTTAAATAGTATCAAGTCTCTACACGATCTTTCTCGAAATTTCAAAAGACAGCGAAAGATGTATGCCTGTTTATCAAGTTAAGGATACATGTGTAGTAGAGGTTCCAAATGCACCCTGAAATCAACCCAAAGTGAAAGGAACGACAACTCCAACAGCCTGCAATACAAGAAAGTGAGATTTCATCTGCCCAGAGCCAGTTTATTCACAAAAATCAATAAACGCACAGAACGTGAGAACACCAAGGAAAAACAAATCAACCCCGACACTAACACTTCCCGCCAACACACAAGCACGCACAATCAGCTACTATGAACCGAAAAAAGGGCCACCAAGAGCTCATTTTTATAGTCATTTCTCGACGAAAGTTACATTAAAAACATCAGACATATCTATCAGCTGGTGCAGATTCCTCACTCGTCACAGCTAAAATTAGCACGAACTCTTCTTGCATGTTTTCACATGGCGTCATTCACATCAGAAAGACGTGATATTCTTGAAAAGCATGCTACAATTGATATTCCTGGCAGATTCCTTACAATGTGTAAGTACAAATGCCTCTCTTACTAATCATAAATCATGCTCTTACATTAACTTCCCCCTCCCCAGCGCGTCAACACATGCAGTCCATACAAAATCTACTTCTTACTTCGAAAGCTGCCAAGATTCACGGAATATCTTTACACAAGGAACCTAGGCACTTGGTTAACACGCATAACTACAAACAAGGCATGTTAAACGTTGCAATGGACACTACGCTGAATAAGAGTGAATTTCCGTCAATCATGTTTGAACGGCGCAATATAAGGTTACGAAAAACAATAACTAAACGTAAATTTATGAACGGACACAACCGGCGATAAAAACTCTACAGCAGTACAAGTTATTAAGTGTTTTCACCCCTAGTAAACGATCAGTTGTGCTAATATGTACATATGTATGATTTCATAAGTGTCTATTGGATAAATTCTTTTACGTCCCCAGGATATTTATTTTTCGAAAATCTGTGGATGTACACAAAACTCACGGATGGTGATGATTTTTTATAAAAACGGCGATGCAAAGTCTAGAGTAAAAAGTGAATTTGTCTGATAACAACTACTGAACGGAAAGCCTTCCGTCCCCTTTACTTGGCTTCAACTGACATATATATCAAATAAGTCAATCTGGCATTTATTAGGTATATGTAGCAGATACTTAATCCTTACACATGCCAAAAGCAAATTGCGTCCAACACTGCTCCATTTAGATAAATACTATCATTATGTTCCATGGCTTCACCAACTTAACAAAGGTCTCATCATACCTCTATTCGCGGTCGGCAGGTATGTTTTCATTTCTGTGTTAATTCCCTTAATATTACAGTGGCACATTATGGTCAACTAAACGTCAACCTTTCAAAATATCACACTAACCATTCTCTGTAAATTACTTCCTTCAGTCCTGTACTGTCAGCATCAGCACTATTACACCTGTTAAAGGTCGGTGTAAGTTTGTGTGGAGATCGCATGTAATCACTGACCGCACTATTACTCCTTCTTATCATTTTATCACTAAGCGGCGTTGGACTCTCAGTATCGCTAACAGACCGTCTCTTGAACTCCCGCAATAATCGTGCGCATCTCTGGTTTTTCTCATTTTCTGAGTACAAGTTCACTTTATCCGAGTACGAGACGGGGACATCAGATGTGTACCCATCTCGGTAAGAGGCTGACGTTGGCCGGCGAGAGTTGTAAGTGGGTCTTAAGTCCGTAAGATCTTCCCATGAATCCCCTAAATCAACTCCAAGGCGGCGCTGTAAGTCCATAATTCGATCAAAAAGTTCCTCGTTATCAGTCAACTCGATCTCTTGCAACTGGTTTCTGTCAGGTGACAGTGTTGTGAATCGTGCTGGTGGTGTTCTGGAGTTTCCGCGGTCCCATTCACCGTTTTCACTTATCGACGAGAACAACGGCCTTCTTTGGCCGATTAGAGGAGAACTTCGTGCTGAATGGTCGCTCAGGCTCTCTAAGTCTCTAAATTTCATTTTTAAGGCAGCACTTGTAAGCATGTTAGACTCGCCATCTGACGTCGATGACTGTGAAATCCCTCCAGATTCGAAACCGCTGGACTTTGAATAAGACTCTAGGCTCCTTGTCTCGGCGATGGTACCAAGCTTTCCCTGTTGCTGTTGCGCGAGGAAGCGATCAACCGGATTTAGTGCTCCCGAAGGAGCCAAAAACTTTGGCTTACTATCACCGTTGGTATCCATCGGTGATGGCAATGGTGACACGTCGTAAGCACCATGTCGCTCACTTTCGGTGACGGAGTTCTCAGACGAAGCGTCATTTGAATCGTCAAACATATTCTCTTTCGAGCCTCGGTCTGGCAACGTGGTAACAGTTTCGAGGGTGCCAGTCTCATCAAGATCTTTTTCTAGTTTACAATCACCATTAGCAACCTTAGTTGGAGACCGAGAATCATCCGAATTCTCACCTGAACCGCCACTCTTATACTTGTTGCGATCTAAAGAATCCGTGAAACGTCGTTTTGAACTACTAACGATATCTTTCGACCCAAAATCGCTTGTAGAATGACAGAACTGGTCATAGGAGTCAAGCAATTTAGTTTGCTTCATCGAGGAAAACCGCGAATCCAACTGACCCAAAACATCATTCTCGACGTCACTCACATCATACTCCTCTTCATCCAAGATTTCCTCCGCGGTAATATCGGTCCCCTTTTCGGAATCGGGGCTTCCTTTTGGGGTCAACAAAACACTTGGTGACGAGGCACTCTTATACAGCTTTTTCTTGGGAGGCTGTTTGTTACGTACTCCTTTAGGTTTATGGGGTAGGGTTAAATACTTTCGATCTTGATCGTACTCGGCAACTGGTTTAGACGACAAAATAACATGTACACCCATTCTGGCTTCCTCTGCGGATAAAAGATCTCTAAACTCCTCGTTTTCATACCCTCCGAGCCTAAGGATTGATTTTTCGCCGTTCATTTTCTTCCCATTTGATTTCTGTTTCACTGGAACTTTGCCATTCTTTGTCACTTCATCTCCATCAAATGACTCGTCATCAGCTCCTTCGCCAGGATACTCACTGCAAGGCAACAATAAATATTATGTGAAAAGTGGCTCATGACCGAACAAAAATGCCGCAAAATATTTTCGCAAGTAAAAGATCAAATACAGAACCAACAGCTTCACGACAATTAAAGTTTTTTAGCCAGATGTTTCCTGGCACATGGATCGTAACTGACAGCTAACAACGAAGGACAGCCAACACACACAAGTTATATGCCGAACACAAAACAGAACAGTTGAAAGACTTACTTTCTAATCAAGTCAAACTGAACCTTCTTTGCTCTTTTTCCTAAAAAGGCAATTGAATAGGTCTTTAATTAGTAAAATTGACATTAATGTCCACCTAAACATCTGCAACGAAAACTCATCTAATAAGTTGACTACTTTCAAATAAAATCAAGTGCAACTATTGGTAGGAACAAATACCGATTATATGTCATTACAATAGCACATCGCTAGACGTCTTTGTCCCCAAAGAGTAAATAGGTTTACTACATGCTTCTAGAATCACTGACTCTCTATTCCAGAGCTCAAGCGGACTGTTTTGCACGCCGGGCGCCACTTGTGAGATAAATAATTAAGCGATTTTGGATATTAACTGCTAAGTCACGGAAATTAAGTAAAACATACTTTATAACCCGGATAACAGGAAGAAATATTGAACAAAAGAAGAGCGCTACGAACAGAGAACAAATAATATCAAGAATACGTTTTAGATGGTACTCAATTTCTTCATAAAAATTCGGTACCTATCCGAAAAAACCCGTCACTCGCAGTAATGCTAAGGATGACATGTTTTGAAATTCGCAGCCTTTACGTGCAATCGTGCAATTTCATGACTAGGACCTATAAAAATATTCATTCTGCGGCAAATAAAACGGGATAACTTTTAGGTTGACCATTCCTTGAACACACTTTCCGCTTAACAGTGAACGTACCATGTTGGTTTTCGTAGCAACAAAAGAAGCATATCATCGACAACGTGTGCTTCATATGCTTCAAAAACGATTTAGGTTAACTTGACCAGTGACCGATTTTCAAAGCGTGTGTCAAGCAAAATAAGATATCAATTCTTAAATGGGCGAACAAAAATGCATGTCGCGTTAATCTGACATCCAGTGAAAGGACACACTCCAGTTACTAAGATAAGCTGCGTATCTAAATGTCTAATCGAGTTGCAAACACTGGAAGCTCGTTCAAAGTTCAAAGTACCCATATGCTATGCTGCTAAACACACAATAGACTTTAACATCTACAAAATAATAAGGTAACGCCGTGACTGAATCTAGAAACTGTGCTATTTTATCATAATACCCTTTGAAACTACATTTTTAAACGAAGCACAACCAAATATATCCAGGCCATTTTGAACTCTCTTAATGCCCTCGCTCCCACAAACATTTAAGCCTCAGCAGTTATCTTCAACGTAAAACGCATTAACCTAGGCTATTGGTTAATCGATTGATTGACGCAGTTATTTACACCACTGAGCTGTTAGCAAAGTACGACCTTTTTTAATTCAAGGCACAGTGTACACTAAATAGCTAACGGGTTATCTCATTAACAGGTAAGGATGCCGCACCCGTCCTACCGGTTAATGCGGCCAAACCTCACTGAAAGTTTCGATGAGGACCCTAAAATGCACTACTTCGATCTTATCTAAGACGGTAACACTCTCGTCACCGTACGCCAGGATATCCTAATGGCGTCCAAAACATATTCTAATTTTGTGTTCTAAGAATTAGATTTCATCAGTGTTTAATGCCGCCTTACCTCTTCTTTGTCCATTTCTCCTCCTACTGGCCCGCAAAAAGCAAATTAAGCTTATAATTAAGATAAAAACGAAGACAGCAAACATAGCACCCAGAACGATGCCGGGCAAGGAATCATTTCCATCAGAGCTTCGTGCTGTTGGTGAAACCGGTTTGGGTACACCTGACGAGAAAAAATGAAGTGCAGGGTAAATTGAGTAAATGAAACAAATAAGAGGAAGACGTAAAATAACGCATTTTAAGTGAACAGAAATGAACCTCTTTGTCTGCTGGTAACATAAGTAGCCAAGACAGGTTAAGGGTAATTATTTCTAGAGTGCAAAAATATCAGCTTAGAATACCTTTTGCATACCTTTTGCATACTTTTTTATGATCAAATTTCTTAACAAATAACAACTGATGGGATAAACCTATTTTCCAATCTATACCATGTTTCGAAATGACAGCCCGCATACTAAATAACACATCCCGTCAAAACCTCTTAAAGAATACCAATACCCGGTAAGTCTCAATAAAGCACATATTTCGTAACACTTCTTTGGCGATATTTGACGTAACGGGCCTAGCACCTTAAAGAACAAAATCTGAATATACAATAAAAAACTAATTTTTGTAGCTACTAAGAATTGTAAACCAAAACATAAAGCATGCACTTACCGATGACGTGCCATACTGACGGAGTAGCTGCTTCGCTTCTTAGGGCACCAGCAACTGCAAACATCCGAAACTTGTACAATGTGGATGAATCCACAGTCTCTAACTTAACTAGGAATGATCTCAAGTGAGACGGAATAACTCCACTCACATCTTTCCACCCAGCTGATGTATTGGCTTTCTTCATCTCGATAACAAAGTGTGTATATGGAGGGCGACCTGGTGTTATATGATCCGACCAACTGATGACGTAGCCATCTTCAGTAACATTGACTTGCATATCGGTAGGGTAAAGTGGTTGCTCTGGAGAAATTAAATAGCAAATATCAGAACAATAAAGGCTTACGCCCATCAATTATGGGACACTCTTCCTCTGACAGTCCCTTGAAAAATTGCAGGCGTACGCAAGAGCCTGGCGTACGTAACCTTAAACCTAACAATTCGCGGTACTTGAGTTTCAATACAGCCCATAAAAATAACCGCGATGATGTAACCTTATCGGTATTCAACAACCGTAATTGTATTGTTACCCTGAGGGCTTTACTATTATGTTCATTCAGGGTCACGTGCTATGATTGTAACCTTACCTGGTACTAGTACTAGCAAACGTATCTTACATGCCAGAACCGAAGACTATGTCTTCAAGACATCAACAGACAAAAAACAAAAACTTTTTTTGGCAAACACTTGAGCTTTCATGCAAATGTTATTCTCCATGCAGAAGTTTCCACCAAAGTACAGAAATTAAAAGCAAATGCACTTACCACTAAGGACAGCTCCTAAGTTGCTGACGCCAACGATTGATGCGTTGTATGTCACAATATCACTATAAGGTCCGTATCCTTTGCTGTTCCTAGCACGCACGGCAAAAAGGTACCCCTGACCTGATAAATCACTGAAGTTAAATGACGTTGCGTTAGGGTTACCAAGCTTGTGATATTTCCAATAGTGATCACTGGAATCTGATGGACGATACCAGACCTGAAACGTGCGCAAGCTACCACCATCATACCCTGGTAACCAAGTCAGCAATCTGGTTCCCTGTTTCGTGATGACTGACAGATTAAGGGGCTTGTCTGGCTTGGCTAAAAAGAAAGATACGTTAGCATTTAAGTTAGATTTTGCTATCACTGACTTACACCATTTTGTAATGTCGAGAATATATAAAGACCAAATATGCTAGGTTGATTGGCCACGACTTCCTAAAAAGAGTTCCGACGTAGGCACAAAATGTATTTGCAAAAGTTGTGACAAATGCACAATTAAACACAACATGTACCGGACAGTCACGCTTTCAGCATTGCCAGGCAAGTAAATGAATTCAAAGAAAGCTTAGCAGAAAAGAAGTGAAGATAAAATATATACCACCTCCGACTGTTTTCAGGACACAGCATAGCAGCACAAATTAACATTGACCAAGCCTCAATTCCTCTTTAAATCTCATTCAAGGTGTTCAAAACTGATTGCTTTCGTTTTTACATATGTCAGGAGGTAGGTTGTGCATGACTAAAGCAACACGACGTCAAAAAGATAAAGTTGGCAGAAGATACTTCAGTTGGATTGTCAATCAACAAGAAGGATTTGCTTGAAATACTTACATGCAACCTTTATCACGAAATCTCTAATCAAACTTCCTGCAACAGAGGAAACCATACATCGATATCTTCCATGATCTTGCGGGACAGTATTAATTATAGTTAATATACCATTTGCTTCTGCAACTCTACCATATGGCCAGTTCGTTTCCACTGGAAACCAAGTGATGTTTGGTCTTGGCTTGCCGCTAGCCTGGCAGTCTAAAGTCGCGTTCTTCTTATATCCAACCGTAACAAATTGTCTGGGATTGTTGATGAAGGAAGGCGGAACTATAAAAAATATATTTTTTAACTCATTATTTCTATCTACAGTCAAGACCAATTGCTGCACGTGAATGGCTGATATTGGTCAGGTCAGTACGACAAACAAAATCTCGAAAAGTTTGGGCAACAGTAACTTGTTGAAACATATATACATATGTCACTTTTTTCATAAGCTAGACTAGATCTGCTCAATACAATAAACAGTTTTCGTTAAATGAAGCAACAAAACTAAACAATCTTTCGACACAACTATAAAGACGTTTCTCGTACTGTAACCACTCATGTCATCATATCATACCACACCATACCATCATAATATCACATAATCCCATATATCTCACCGTTATCATATAACACATCATACTACACCACAGTTCGCATTTTGGCAATATGATATTGTACATTCAATAATGGCGTCTAATTATCACTATAGTAACAGGAATTTTATGGTCAATTTTGAAAAGCAAAAACGTCGGGGAATAACTATAAGTATACATAAAATACGTGAAAGCACACAGCTCAGACAGTGTCTCACCTAAAACAGTAAGAAGCGTGTCTCTTCTCGTACCAGACCCCAACTTATTGTATGGTGCACAAGTATAATATCCTTCGTCCTTCATGGTAACATTCTCAAGACTGAGGGATCCATTAGCTGTCACCTCAACACGATCACTTTGCTTAATGGATACGCCTCCTTTGATCCAAGTTACTTTGACCTCGGGGTTGCCAGTGGCAACGCAGGGCAGTTCAACAGTTGTATCGATCACAGCTTTAACGTTATCTTGGCTATAGACAATATTTGGCAAAACTACAAGGTAAAAACAAATCAAATGATTAAGTAGTAAAGGTTGTATTCCGCATAGTAATAGAAATTCCAGACTACATCCACTGTCATGAAGTACGATTGAGCGATACGTCATGGAACAATTCAGTGGCATGTCTAAACGATAACTACTGCAATAGATACTAAGAAAAATCAAACTTCTTAGGGGAAAAACAAAATCTATACCCATTTGTTGTGTGCTCATTAAATCAACGCCAACCAAAGCATTTTAGCACTATTACCTGCTGAAAGCAGATGCAGGACAGCTCAGTTAATTAGTAGCAACATGAGCAGCTAATGATGATATATATATGACCCAGCATAGTAATTCAAATTTTTGCATAAGTCCCTAATGACAGTAAAAGACGGACGGAATACTAACTTGGAATATCTCGTGCCGCCATATTTATAAACACCGATATCAAATATATATGTTTATAAGTTTAACTCGGGTGTCACCTATCCAAGAATATTGTTTTACCGATCTCTCAAAAACACTGGAATTTAGGACGGCGAGCAGGTACATACAACAAAATCTACACTATCAAGACAGTACTGTGAACGGAATAAATATTAATAGATTTCGAAGTAAGGAACTTGTCGTGCCAGAAAAAAATATTATCTGCATAAATTTAAATAGAATCACTGATGCTACAGGAAAGTTTGTTAGTGGCAAATGACTAGAAAATTTATTTCGAATTTGTAGAACCAATCAAAGCAAACAATTTCTGACTGATCAAATTCACTTAGACTTTATTACTAGTACTAACTGCTCCCACAAGTACAACAAAATATTGTATAAGTCACCGTTGAATAACAACAGATAAGCATGGGTCAATTTTCAATTATTTTTATAGCAATAAATCCAATTTCGACATTTCAACTGACAGATAATAATATCAAGTTAACATCAAAACATCCTGTTTTGATCCAATTAAATTCTATACCGAGTTTGGGCAAAGTAAGCTGACATGCCCGTAAACTCAAAGAGAGAAACAACATCGAGAAAAATCATAACTTAACCTAACAAAAATAAAACAAACGACATGTTCAAGTTTAAAAAATGTGAAATGAGATTTTCAATCGTACCAAAAGACAACCATACATGCCACTACGACCGATATTGCTAGCGTTTTCGCATGTAATCGAAGCAAAGTGTTGTCTTGACAACAATCCAAAACATTATAGCGTACTTACACTGAACATTGAGATACATATCCTCTGAAATAGTCACCATTTTTCCATCGTCCTGTCTCTTTCTCACTGAGCATACATACAATGCAGAATCACCTCTTCGTGCTGTATTCACTACTAACATACCAGCATTGGCAATAGTAAATCTTGGATCCCTAGTGGCATCAGCACCATCCCGAGTCCAAACAACAGATGCCCTTTTGTCACTTACTCCGCTCCCACAAGGTACACGTGCAATTTGATCCTCGACAGCATTAATGTAGTTACCAGGCAGAACAGATGATGTAGCTGAAAAAACGTGTGTCACCAAAATTAGGATGAACATCATTAATCATGCTATAATTCGTCTAACTGAAAGCTATCGTTCACTCTAATGTCGTGACAACATCAGCGATGCAGTGTGCCAGCGGCAGCTTCATGAATTCAAGAATGAGCAAAGACAAGCTTAACAGCTATATCATTCGAATAAAAAAGATTGTTCGCCATCTTGAACGACAAGACATTATCCTTAGGGCGCTATGAAAATACAAGAACATTTTACAGCTTTAACAGCTCCCTCAAGCCAGCTTATTATTCGCTGTGTTAGACAAAACCGAGTAAGGAGCATTGGAAAAAACTGCCATTTAAGATAGTGAAGCTACCTTAGGTCCTTATTATTACCAATGGTCTGAAGATACAAACTATCTTCGTTTTGAATAAATTCAGAAAGCGTTGTGCAATGGTAAACAAGTGGAAATAAAATAAAACGATGAAAACAGGCCGTATCCTGTGGACTTAAAATACACTGTAGCACCAGCAATAATTGATCTCACTAAAATAGACCTGCATTAAGAAATAGACTTCTTAGGCCACAATGTATTGAGCATTAAACACCACAATGAGACCGTAAACACAATGGTTTATTCTTTTATTCTTTTGATTGCAAAGACAGTATATCACTTTTTAATGACCTGACGTCTGATAAATTGCGAGAAATATCCCAGTCATCAACAAAATGTGTGTCGTGCCATGTGATGTGACCAGGGTGCAGCCAGAAAAACACAGTTTGTTGTCAAAAGCATCTTTTGCCATCACAACCATCTATTCTTAACAACATATTCACATTAAAATTCGTCCATGCATTATGAATTGATTCAAAGAAGGCGATTAAAGCTACTGTAAGACAAGAAAAACTAGACAAATAACACAACATAAACCTAGGTCAGGCTTCAAAACTACTTTGAGGAAATCACAAAAAGTAAATTGCATAATACATTTTCAACTAGGAGCACTTGGAAAGCACAGACCTCCGCCAAACTATACGGCCACTCGCCTGAGATAAACCCTCAAGGTCACGCAGCCCGCTCAATTACCAATCAAGAACGGTAACAAGACTGTTATATCTAAAACTTATACCACAATGATAAAGAATACTTAAAAATTATTGGATCCAGACGGTGATGGAGATCACCACATAAAACTCAATATTTGTTCCCTGTGACATATCAGGCCTGAAAATTGTACATAAAAACGTTTTGCTAACAAGCAAACAAACAGAAGAACCAAGGCCGATGAAATCATTATATTCACGTTGGCGAAACTAATGAAACCTCCAAAACTATATCATCAAATGTGTGTAGTATAGGGCAGAGGAAGAGGTAACAATATGCTATTTGCGTGTTTTAATACAAATGGTAAGAATGCTTCAATATGTATTGAAGTTAGTATACCACACTGTTACTTCTCTCGTGTTGTCTAGACCAGCATAGTGTTAGATTACAAGACGAAAGTTACGCCTCCCTTTCTGCTCAACACAGTAAGACAGGATTGAAACGATCAGTTAAATTCCAACGAATTTATAGCCCCATCGGAAAAGAGTGTTGATTTTGAAACCCTACGCAGGCATACGGAAATCATACAGAATTTTTTATCGCGGTGTACCTTTGACATTCAAAGGCACACTCGAAATTTATCGGTTCTACTCCATACATTGAGGGCCTTGAAAATAAGTACCTTAATAACTTCTCTTTGGTTCGCTCTTGATTTACTGCGGGTAAAAATTGCCAAACTGGGAGGATACACTTGGCATTAGACTGACAATTGGCCAAAATTTCAAGTCACATACCGTCTATTAACAATCGTATTTCTCAACAGACAGCCTACGTGTCGAGTGCCGGCAATTCGTCCCAAAGTGCCCGTTATGCTTTGTTCTTATCGCTTGTTTTGCAGCCCTAACGCTTATAAGGAAACAGCAGGAAGCTTACTTTACTACAACTGTAGATCACCTCCCAACCGATTTTGACTAATTCCTACTGGTGCGGATTAAACATGATCAGCCCCAGGCAGCCTTATCGATTTAGGTCCTTACGGAAACAAAAAAACACGAGGTTTTACTTCATACAGCGACAATGCCTTCAGTAAGTCATCAAATAAGGAACAAAAAAACTATACTTTGTTCAAACAAGATTCCCACTTTCGTAGCAGCCAATTCAAAATCTTGACTTAGCAACATCACGGCAAACCAGGTCAATGTAAACTTAAAAGAAAGTTCTCTTTGTTACCTCGAAAATAGAAGAGAGTTTTCAACACACTGAAGCGTCAAATACTAAGCTCCTACTTTAGTATTTCAATGGCGCAATTCATGTAACTAAGCCTACTTGGTCTATACGAGAGGCAAGGAATTAGTTTGTGAGACAGCATACCAGTCACAAAGGTCTAATCTGATGAAGACCAACAGCCGTCCTCGGATCTTGCAGATTTACTCTACATGTGTAATAGATGAAGTTACCATATTTTACCTACACAAATTGTACTACAGGTTGCATTTCTGACCCTCGCAGGGACACGCTTAACTAACCGCTTTGTCAAGTCGCTTCCGCGTTTACGATTCCAGAAATAAAGCTCACAAATTTCTCAACTTGCTACAGACAGCGTTAATCTCAGTCGGTAAATTTAAGTTTCATCCAACAAGACCTTATTTCTACCCAAAATGCATCTCTCTGTATACAACGGGGATACCAGTTACGCTTCTTACGCTTCACATGGACCCCTTAGGTCTGCGAGGTGGTCTTACTTGATAAGTATACATTTGAAACCAAAACATGCAAACCGTTTCCGCGAATTTCGAATTGAAAGGACATGGACTGCGAAGAAAAAAGTCATCAAAAACGAACAGGTCAAATTTTAAAAGCGTAAACAGTGATCATTGACGGTGAGAATAAGGTAAGAAACTCAGAATTCCAAGACTTATTCATACATATAATGTATCCGTGTAGCCCAAAATGCGATTTTCGTTAGAAGTAAAAGCCAAAGCCACAGAAATCATGAAATGTAAACAAAATGCTTATGACAACTTACTTCTGACAACAAGCTCTATAACGTGTGCAAATGTTCCAGCATCACTGCGCAGCGTCACTTGATACCGACCACTATCATCACTTGCTACATCTTTGATTCCCAGCCCTCTGTTCGTCATACTGTATCTACCCAAAGGCAAGGTTCCGTCAGTTCGTGACCACGTGACTTTTGGTTCAGGATTGCCAACCGGCTCGCATGGCAGTAATGTGGAACTACCAACAACAGCTGTGATGAAGGACGGTGGTGTCCCTCGGCACGAGGGACGTTCTGTTATAAAGAGGGGCGAATAATTAGAGAGTGAGTTCCAATCAAATGGGAAGGCTTTTGGTTTAATAACATTGCAAAAATATGGTCGAAAGCAAGTCACGAAACAGTAGAGCAAGGATACTGATAGAATAAAACAAAATGTGACCAAAAAGAATATATCTATTTATATTGTTTGTTCGTTTGTTTGTTTGTATGTATGTATGTATGTATGTATGTATTAAAGTTAGTACATTATCGTTTAACAGTGCTCAAGATGTCAAA
>JANTCA010016332.1:34486-47605 GCA_024741275.1 Chironex yamaguchii | reverse complement strand
TGTGTGTATTTGTTTGTTCCTGTGTGTAATTGTTTGTCCCTGTGTGTATTTGTTTGTTCCTGTGTGTATTTGTTTGTCCCTGTGTGTAATTGTTTGTCCCTGTGTGTATTTGTTTGTCCCTGTGTGTATTTGTTTGTTCCTGTGTGTATTTGTTTGTTCCTGTGTGTATTTGTTTGTTCCTGTGTGTATTTGTTTGTTCCTGTGTGTAATTGTTTGTCCCTGTGTGTAATTGTTTGTCCCTGTGTGTATTTGTTTGTCCCTGTGTAAATTTTTGGTGATCCCTTTTTAGGTCCCCTGCTTCCAAAGGTGGGTCTGGACGTTCAAAGTCACCTGGTCCTTCTGCACACGGGTCCAGAATCCCAAGGTCACAACACTCTTCACAAAGTCATGGCTCAGGTGAGCGGTCTCGATCTCCGTCACCGTCGCAGTCCAGCTCGTCGTCAAGTGACCATGTCTTCAAGCCATCACCTGCTACGGTCACTATCAAAACAAAACTTCAGTTGGTAGACCTAGCAGGCAGCGAGTGTGTTGGTAAGTCGGCTTTCTTGAAATTAAGGCAAGAAACTCGTACATCTGCCTTAAGCTTTATTGGTAGCTGCTTTGTCGTTTTAATTTTACAATAGCGTCCGTTATGCAGTAGAGGGTTGCAAACCTGTGTTTTAATCGAAACAACATACTTAAGGTCCGTAGCCACTTAGAACTTAGTCTGGTGTGCTTTGAAACCTTGGTATCGTAGTGCGATGCACCTTGATAAAAGTGCATCTTATTTGATGACCATATTCAAGTTACACAGACAAGAGAGGACATGTTTCACGTTATGGTACATTCAATGATATGTCGAGTGCCGCCTGCTCCTGCAAGCCTAGAGACATCAAGTAAAAGGGATTCCAGTTGCCGGAAGCAGATTTTTACTGCCATTGAAAAAGAGATCAAGTTTGTGAGTGCATAATGCACGTTATGTTATAATTGATTTGGTAGGTCATTGCTGCCACTTGTATTGAAACCGGCTATGCTCAATTATCCGTATGCCACGAATAACGTCAACAGTGTGCTTAAGCGATAGCATGGACTAAGTTTTGTACCTCAATGACTCGTCGAATTTTGTTCTCGTGACGGATAGGGATGACATTGTCTTATCACAGTATCTTATGTTTTCATGAAACAAAAACCTTGTGTGCATCTAATTGTACGTTATCGTACCAGGTTGCTGCATTGCCAGTAATACAGATGCAGAATACAATATTTTTTCGTGCCTGTTGACAAAAAACTTCCCTAAAATCCCTTTACATGAGCCGTTAGTTTTCTCTACTGTCACCTGGAACTAGAGGCTGACTATGGAGTTTTAAAATGAGCGATTTTGTTCAAATCAGTTTATTAAATTTTGCCTCCAGGTATGTCAGGGGCAACCGGAACTGCCCTTCGAGAAACGTCAAACATCAATAAAAGGTACGGATTGCACTTCAGTTATTCTGTTTGATATTAATAAATCTTTATCTTTTTATGATGATGCTGACTATGATGACGATGATGGTAATATCAATTATGTGTGATGCAGTTAATAACAGTGACGCTTTATTTTTGACGATGATGACGGTGGTGATGTGATTTATGCTTGATGCTGACTATAACAGTGCGAATTTTTTTGGTGGTAATAATGATGTCAATTCTTTATGATGATGGTAATGGTGATGGTGCTGGCAGTGTTAAGAATACGATAATAGATGATCCTAGATACTAATTTTGGATGTTGCTATTGCCTATAACACCGTAAATCCTCCAATTGACCCCCTCTCGGAAAAGCCCCCTCTCAAATAAACCCCAACCTAGAACTTCAGGTTGTGAATAAGCCTCCCTCAAATAATCCCCCACTGGTAATATATTGATATTTGCCATGTGAGATTCCCCTTGGTATTTTACCGAGTTACAAGAAAAAATTCTTGCATTTGTCAATGATAAATTAAATGCTCATAAAGGTATTACTGGGTAAGATATACGAGGTCTTTTAACAATGTCTTCGTTATGTACAGCGAGTTTTAGACGCTTTTGTTTTGCTAGCAGTTTTGTCACCAATATCTTGGGTATGCTTCTGGATCACTATGTATGCAAAATACTTCGCTGGAACAACTAAACTTAGGGTACCACGTTTCCTTACATATATACATGATGTCCTCTTATTTGAGCCGTAAATTCCACTCTGTAATTCATTTCGAAACGTACTGCTACTTTGGCCATTTCATAGTCACAGCAAGTTATTTTACCAAATCAATCGTAGAGATTATAGACTAATTTTTATTTTCAGACTATTCTTTTTATTATAAAAAAGAATGTTGGAAATGAGATTTTTAAGTGGCATTTTTAGATGATTTTATAAGCGCCTCCTCGTGTAAGCCTCCCTCGAATAAGCCCCCTTCCAAATATATGAAAACCAAATTGACCCCAGGGGGCCTAATTCGAGGATTTGCGGCAATGGTTGAAGACATTTATTAACATTCGTTTCTTTGTCTCTTTTACGTTATATTTTTAGTTTGAGTGCTTTGGCTGATGTTTTGCAAGCTCTAGCTGAGCATCGTCAGCATATACCATACAGAAACACAAAGTTGACTCACATGCTGCAAGATACCATTGGTTAGTACAAATAAAATAAATGCAATGTTAAATCATGTACTTTTCCTCGGATATGCCTTATGATTTAGAGTATGATGGCATAAAGAGAAGGTAGTGTAGAATTTCAGTGCTGTTAACTGAAGAAGCTGTTGAGTCACAATCTATACTCCTATATTCTTTTATTTTTAACTGTAAGATTTACGTGGTTTGGTGATGTGGGTTGCTAACGTATTACCCTTACGCTGATGAAGCCACCTGGTTAACCAAGTTGACCCTTAAATTGGTCAAAAACTCTTCTTACTGTACTTAATTAACAGACTTTCATTCCTAGCTATTCTTGAGACTCTTGACTGAAAGAAACCCATTTAGCCTTCCGCTTACGAATTGTTTATCTAATTGTTACGTCTTAATGTTGGAAAATGCCATATGAAGTGTATAGAAATCTCCAACTGCAAAACAAGAGAAAGGAGAGACAAGGGAGAGAAGGGAGGTAAGCAAGGCATTGGTGAAATGTGGCTATACGTTTACTTGTAAAAGAAACGTTGCGGGAACGCTATTCTATTTGATATTAAGTTTGTTTATTCATCTGAGGATCTGTTGCTACTGTTTTTCCTCTAGGTGGCGATGCAAAACTCTTGGTGATGCTATGTGTCTCACCAGTCCAAAGGTATATTACCGAAACACTCCAGTGCTTAGGATTTGGCTCACGTGCGCGACAAGTTGCTCGAGGACCAGCTAAAAGAAGACGACCAACTACTTCTGCGGCTTTGGCGTCATCAGGAGGTATGACTGATATTTTGTTAGCGTTTAGCAAATGTAAAGTTCGGTATTGTTAAGTTCAGTGAGACCTTATTAAGGATTTGAAATGTTGCTACCTACTGATCTACGTTCTATGTTTCTTTGGGTATCTACGACAAGGTTTATTAATGGCATTATGGTTAATGATTCTACAGTTATGAAAAGGCAGCAACAAGTGTGCAAGTGAAGGCTGACAAACGGAACGAGAGACAACGAATGTGACCAGGCCAGTTTCGATGCGATTTTTCCTTGCGTCTGATTTTTCCTTGCGAGTCAAAAACGCATGAGTTTTCCACTCATGAGTCAAACCGTTTAGACGATGGGTTTTTAACGGATGAGTCATTTTTGACTCGTGATTCCTTTCACTGTCCAGCCAATTATTCACAAAATCATGGCACGAACAAGAGCAGTTTCGATTAAGAAAACGGCTTCAGTTTGCCTCATAGTAGCAGGTATATTAAACATTAATAAAGAATCACATAAAAGAAGGAAAAGGCTTTGGGTCAGGGATTGGATTGTACGGCGAGAGGAACACGGCGCTCGCCATTCACTGTTAGAAGAGCTACAACTTGGGGATCCAAGCAATTTCTAAAATTTCCTGAGAGTGGACAAAGAAAATTTTCACGAACTTCTAGAAAGAGTACGCCCAAAGATTCCCTCTTGTGGTTATCTTCTGAGTGGATATCCCACAAAACACTCTTCAATTAGCTTGAAAGATTTTTCCTTGCTTTGCAAATGCATTTTGAACTAGAAAGTAAAATGAAGAAGCACTTTCTGAGATTCGCTGCTCGTGACGCAAAAGATAGAGGATCATGTGACTCGATCCCGCTGTCTGATTGGACGGATGACCGTTTCGATGGTTCGAAAATCGCAAGAGTCTGACTCATGAGTCAAAACTCATGCGTCAGTCATCGATGTTGTTTAGAAGGGAGGGTTCTTTCTATCAGTGAACAGCGATAGTTGTTATATGATGAATCCATATGGAAGAGTGTCGGGAGAACTATGCAAATCAGTGTTTTTTTTGACTTGAATGTACAGATATTAAACCTCTGATGTTTAAGACTACTTTTTTCTGTCAATCATCCGAAAGAAATGTCGTCCCTGCGCAGGTTGTGACATTTTTTTATGTCGCGATGCACATTTACCCATTTAAAAAGTTTTCTCGAGTTTTTGGTTTGCAAGCGCAAGATGGCAACATAATGACTTATCTGTCATCCAGACTATCAAGCATGCCGCTTTATACCGGGCTTCACACCGGCACAGAAACTCTTAGACACCCGACCTCGTTAGTATGGTATTTAGTGTCATAGAAATTAGAAATTTGAAAGTTTGCGACATAACATCTAAAACATACTTAAAGGTTTTTTTCGTTCGACATTTTTCTCAGTATGAATCGTCAGAACGGAAGGTAGATATATTTGGTAACATTTTTAATAATCTTTATCAAAACTAATTATGAATTGTTGATTTTAAACAGTAAAGGAAAAAAAGAAAATGAAAAAACAAAGCATCATTCGAAGAGTTCAAGTGAAAAAACGATCTCTGTGCCTACTGACTCCTGGTTTTCTTGTTTTGATGTAGACAAACTTGGAAAACACTTGAATGGAAGTGACGATCTAGCTATACCAATTACCTGAAAATTTTCGTCCTTATACATCTTGCCACATTTTCTAGTAAATGTTGACGTATGGCAGAATCGAATTTTTTGAGTTATTTTAGCTGTCAAAGCGCAGTATAGCAAATTTTAAGGTGAAATCAGAAACTACAAACGTGATTACGGTTGCTTATGCGAAGCCTTGGCATATACACCCCCTGTAAAGTATAGAGTAGGATTCACAAAATTGTAGCGCTGTGGGGTAGTGTAGGACTGTAAGATACAAACGTTTTTGTATTTTTACCGCTCTTTTGAGGAAGATAATGATCCATCCGCGAATTTTCGACCTGCAAGGTCTTATACCACAAATTTATTTCTCGACTTTTCCACGCCACTTCAACCCATCTTCGCCACTTATGGTGTTATTTTTTGGTTTCCTACCACGTTTTTGAATCCACTTTTGTATTCTAGAGCAGATAGCAGATCCTGTTAAAACATAAAGATAAGCATTTAGTTGAATAAACCTTTTCATAGTAATATGCTATTGTCCTTTATTCTAGATTTCAGTGGCATAAGTTCGACTCTCCGATCTACTCTTAGTGGCAGTTCAGGTAACCTTTCCCCACGTCTTTTACAAGCACAAAGAAAACAGTAGGAGCAACTGTGGTTAATCACTTCAGCTCTCGGATGAAGCAGATTTGTAAATAAGGACTCATGCCAGCTTAGTGAAATACTTTATATTTTCGTAGCTTTCTAAAAAATCAATATATTTTATCTGTATTTCCATTCCATAAAGATGTGTAACTTAATTTTGTATAAAATTATATATACGTCAGCCATCAGAAATACGATTAGTCGCAGGTCATGACTTAAAAATGCACTTTACTGGGATAACGGCTCCGTTTTATTCTATTCACGAATACAAGTGCAAAGTGCAAGAGGGAAGGGAGAAAACAGGGCCTGTCAGGTCATTGTTAAATGTTATCAGCTTTGAGAAACGTTTTGCTCAAACTCAGATGTTTCACTTTAACTCTACTGCATTCGTCAGGAACTTGATGTTTAAGAACTGTCTTGATATCATAATACATAGCTTTCGAGTGCATTTGTATCATAAATAGCTCCGCTTCTATTCTACATTTCGCAGCCCTAACAAGGTACGAAAGTAAGAAAAGTCTTTACTGTAATAAAGAACATTTGAAAGTTTTGATTACAGGATTTTGGTCATCTGGTAGAGGGAAGCTTAGAAGTCTATCTGAGGTCAGAATCAATGCAAGAAACCGAAACCAAGCAAAACACGCTAGACTCATGGACGTAAGGGATATCACATAGCTGGTGTCAGAATAGATACAAGCAATGAAGGAAGGGCCATAATAGCCGAACTGCTCGAACAACGATCTCATCAGACTGGGCCTAACTAACAGTAAGGCCAATGTTCACCGCACATAAAAACAAGTTTCCATCTACAAAGACGGGTTTCCAGTACTATTATAGCCACACACGAACCACGGTTGCATAGGTCCTATCAATACAAGCATAATGGCAGAATTAATGATTACACCCCGCTACCTTTTGCCTCAAGAGCTGAGATAGAGCAATTATTGGGGCGTGTTTAAAAGATGCGAAGACCCTGTTTCTACTACCCTCCGTTTTCAAGAGTATAGACATTGATTTACAAACACTTAAACAAAATACATAAAAAACCATGCAAAAACTATGTTATGAATACGAATTCTTTCAAATGGTTAAGATTTCCATACAAAACAAGTCTACAAATTTTTCTTTTGCAATGCATCTGAATCGTCAAAAGCCTTTATCTAGAAATTGACACGATACAAATTTGTTTCAAAAACGTAATAAGCAACAATATGCTCTGTATAATATCAGCACATATTTTTCATATACAAACGGTATATATTAACACCATCTCAAGCCGTGTAAGACACCACAATACGTGCAAACCAAACCAATGTTCTTAAGTATGAAAAGACTGGTGGCTGGATAACTTTTAAAAATACTATAAAATAGGATAGGAACAGCAAGTAAAATGAAAAACAGGGTTGAGACGATGAATAGCCAGCCGTATAGAGTAACTTCATTGGTTTAACTCTGACATACATCACCTCTTCCGTTGACAAAAATGCCGTATTTTATAAGCAGGTTTTGTCAAATTCCAAATTGCATGGGTAGGAAAAATACAAATATGACCTTCGTATATAACTAGAATATGGAAATCATAATTGGCATTTCTAGCCTAAAAATAAGCGTCCAAGAACGGTTTTCACGAGTTTAGTGTATTGTACAACACATGCATGAATAGTTGAAGTTCCTTCCCACGCCATTTTCGCGAGTAGGGCTGAGCCCAACTCCGCTTCTTTAGCCTATGGGCCGCACAGTTGTGCAAGCAGAGTAAATGGTAGGGGCTGGCCCGCTATCTGCACTGTGCATTTAACTTCCATAATCCATCCAGTACATGTTGAGTGCTAAGCAGGGAAGAATTGTGTACCACTTTTGAAGTCTTTGGTATGACCCAGTCGTGTATTCGAACCCACAACCTTCCGCACTTTAAGCGAGCATTCTACCACTTTGCTACTGCTGCCGTTCATGGATGAATACAGTTAGTGAAATAACATTATCGGCATCAGTAGCGGCACCTTTTTAGAAACCTTTAAAAATTTTTAAAAAACAGTTATAATCGTTCTGATACATATTCGCTGCATCTCAAGGTGGCGGGTACGTAACAACTCTTTATTAAAAGTGGGATCAGTCAAAGGAAGGATCAAGGATCTCTTATAGATGTTGAGTTGTGTTACTGCGATGTCTACCGACTTTCGTACAAAAGCAAGTGTACAAAAATTTGTATAACCATCCTACGTTGCATGATGACGCACTTCATTGTGCTGAACTTTAATTAACTCAACTAGCAGCAAACTGTGGCTGATTTATTTCTAACCGATAAAACTGTATCAAATGATACCAACGTTTACATACTTTGACCCCCATAATTACAAACAGCTACCCTTTTTGTGAAGGCAAATGTGACCAGTACACCAACCGTTGGAGGGGGTCCACCATTTTGGAAAAGCAATTGAGGGCGAACAAAAATTTGTAACACATCAATCTAAAAAACGTGAAAACTTATAACCCTGACAGCCAATTAATTAATCTTAGTATTCATCATAATGTCAAGTGTCATCATCTTTATCCACAAGCAACTACTCAAGGACAGAGCTTTGTTTTTCGGTTTTGAAAGATATTTTGAAAGGATAGCCAAGATCTGCTCATTCTAGAATAGCATGCTGCGTTTTTACGCACCTTAACAGCAATGGGCTTATCAAACAAGCCATCTCCGTCAAAAATGGCTTATTTTAGAGGAGTTTATTAGGATAATAAAATCTAGCTGAGAACATCTCCGCGTACTGATGCTCTCTTTTAGCGAACTAGATATCATAACGTCTATTCAAAACGTGTTACACCAAAGGTCTCTTAACAGTAAATTGGTCTATTTGTTGAAGATCATCCAGAGGGATTCTACTATTGGGAGGTCTATCATATTCCATTACTCCATCGAAAGGGGGTCTAAAATCATCGAAAATAGAGGACACCGGGGCCATTGCATGCTTCTGTTCACCAGTGGACACATAAAGAGTCCCTGACAATTGACGTCAGTGCTCTGATGCACAATATAAGCCATATGTATTTGAGTTCAATTCTCCTGAACAATTAAAAGTAGTCACAAATTTTCGATAGAATCTGAGTGACAAGCCAATGCTCTACCTGTTTACTCCTTACAATGACAATTGGTCATCACATATTACTAAGCAAGGCTGCAGATATAAATGTAGATATCCGGCCGGCAAATAAAAAAATCTAAATCTGAAATATTTTGCAAATACACATTCTACAAAAACATTTATGGCATGATTATTTTTCTTGCATGTATGCATGTTTATCCAAATTTAAGCAACGTGTATCCTGACTTTCACATACACAATACATTGTCAAACATATCTGCGTGGTACACATCACAGAGCAATCCTGTCATTTTTCACAAATATGATAGTTTCCTTATTAACTTATGAGGGCGATAAAAATAGCTTACACACTAAGTCGGGACTCAAAGATTTCTCTTCTACATGTCATGTACAAAGCAAATTGAGAGTATCAGCATTTATCTATGTATCTGCCATCTGCGCATCATTTTCTTCCCTTCTCAGACGAAGACGAAATCACTATTTTTCGAGCTAATCAGTTTCCGTACCTCCTTCCTTACAGAGCAACAAGAATGCAATGGGTGCGATATTATGTAATTTTCCTACTAGTTATCACTGGTCATGAACTATTCTTCCACTCAAGAAGTCTAAAGGCACCCGTTTAAAAGTAAACTCCTTTACTCATTCCATCGTGTCACGTTTCAAGAGTTGCGTTGCGAAGAAAAAACTACAAGTTCACTGGTGAACGAGATACATACACGAGAGAAACTTGTGATATCCAGAGAAGCAAAAATGAAGACGTTAATGAACATAAACAATCTTTTTCACGTCACAAGTTGTGTATGTGTACCAGTGCGCACCACGACAATAAAAGTATTCGTAAATGCTTCACCGTACCTGGTACTTACAGAGAAATACTTTTTGCTTGTTGAAACAAGAAACTAAAGTTACATTAAATCAGAGACTAAGCACCAAAATGGCTGACATACGAAATCATGTTAGTATACGCTTACTTGCCATCACACTCCATGTACATTTGTACCCAGTAAAATATACTTCACGACTCGGGTCACAGTGGTAAAATCCTTGTAAACGTCCTTTTGTGTAGCGATGGTATCCGCTTTCTCAACACTAGTCTCACGTCAACGATTTTACTTATGGCTTCTTAAGGCGGAAACTAGTTCGACATACCCACACTCTAAATAGTTCAGAAAGTAGGCACTTTCCACAATATTTGTTAAATAAAGACCTCGTTATCTTTTAATCTTCCACCTATGGGAGCTATACTATCATCTGACGCTCGACGAACCAGACTGGAGTCGGACCCCGTCCTCCGATGAAAACGAGATTTCCGCGCGTACCTTTTACTATCTACAGACTGAGTACGAGGTTCTAACTCTGCTTCAGTAGAAGCGCCAACAGAATCTACAAGTTGTGCTGTTGATGACGCTCTTAGTAGTTCTCTCTGTAGTTTTGGAGATCCTTCACTGCAATCTGAAGCAGCGTCACTCGAAGTTTTGCTTACTGCAAAACGATTTCTTAGCTTTTCAGGCTCTGGTCCATTCACTTTAACTCTCGATTTCATTTCCCACAAATTTATGGGTACGCTTGAATTTCTGTACATCTGTTCATGTTGTTCGCGTAACTGAGAGTCAGAGGAATTTCTAGGAATAGCTTGCTTTTGTAAATTTCTTCGATTTGCATTAATATACGATGCCACTCCTATGCCTGACTGTGGCAGTAACTCTGACTGGTCTTCTCCTTGGTTCATTGGCGGAAGCCCTGCAAAGGAAAATTAGATACATTTAGCATGAATTCATAGACGACACAAGAGGACGGAAATGCTCACGAAATAGTCAAAAATGTTCAACCAATAAAAGTTCCTGAACAATCTTTTTGTGGTACAACACTTGAAAATCACCTTCAAAATTTGCGACTTCGCACTAAAAACATGCTTACCAGCTATTTTCGTCTGACACTCTTCAGAGTATGAATGGTCAGAAAGGAAAGTATGGTAACCTGTTATATGAAACACGTAGGCAGAAAGAGTTTTTTGACTTGAACTCGTCTAATAATGCCTTGTTTCTTCATTTTCTCTTCGTCTTTTTTCTTTCTTGTTTATGACCGGCTAGTTTCGATACATGTTTCTTATAAAAAGGTTGCCATATATCTAGCCTTTCCTTTCTGACTATTCATACCCTGTACAGTGTCAGACGAAAGAAACTTTTAAGTATCATAGTATGTTTTTAGCGCAATGTCGCAAGTTTTAAATTCCAGACTGAACACTCTGTACAGTGTACTAACTTAAGAAAGGGAACGTCAATGCGAATACAAACTTAAAACACACACCCGCCACACACTTACAGATATTAAAGACAACATACATATACATACAGAAATCAAAGAAGAGAGATACCTACACTAGGCAGAAAGCAACACAACAAGAGACGTATTACTCTTTTCATTGTGCACCCGTGACAATCTACCAAAAAGTCCTTATTTACAAATTAAAGAGATAACATTGCAGTTGGTTGTATCACCATATTTCGTAATGACACAAAACAAACTTGCCTAGTTTTGTGGCCATTAAGGCGCCTCCAAGGAAGAGTGGAAGAAGTTCACAAGAACTTTTTCCTTTTATTTCAGATAGTCTACCGGGCTGTAGCAAATGACTCTTTTTCTGCTTTCTTATAACCTTCCCTTGAACTACCACAGAGTACTAATAAGTTACTCCCTTTTTCACGATCTGCTGTCACTGCTGAATGTCAGCATCATCATTATCGTTGTCGTCATCGTACCGCAGGTACAAACATATAATAACACAAATAACAAATCAGAGGCACGATGACACAGGGATCGATTAAAGCATTCTTATACATAATTGTAACAGAAAATAACTAACCTGAAAACTCGGTTCTGGGAGTCCCTTGTAATCCACTAGGCATAAACTCTTGGCCGTTTCCAGAATACATTGCATTTCCATGCTGATTTGGTACATTTTTGAACAAGTTTTTAAGAGATGCAGGTGGATCAACACTACTCTCTGGCATTGAACCTACAACTGGCGTTATTTCAGTTCCTGTAGTGACGTTGCGTATCGTTATCTGTGCATCGTCACCACCAAAGAGCACTTGGTTAAATGAAACTTTCTTTTTCCCAGCTGTGTAAACAAAAACGAAGTACAGAGGCTCACATCGTGGTAAAGTTATCGGATAAAATGATAGACAATACAATAAACAGACGAAAAAATATATCATACGTTACGTACCCCTTGGCTTTTTTGTACAGAACGTAATTTACTAACTGTCCACATTGCACCGTAAAAGTCACAAATACAATCCAACCAGGGATTGACTATGGTCAGCCCAAGCGATAACCAATTGAATGTCTAATATAACCACGACAATACAATAGCTGAATATATATTACGAGCTTTAAAAAGCCCCGTACAGACACGCATCGTTACGGTTCTTTGTTACGACGCACGTACGAACTTACGAGTGTTCAAACATATGCACGTCCCAACTTATGCATGGCCCTGGGTACCTAAGAAAGTCTGAACTCTGAACATTTCAACGTATTATCGGAAAAGGAATACACTAGCATGACGAGTCACTGTCTGATTGTCACATGACATTTATCAATATTTAGTTATCCGCTAATGACCATTACTATCTAGCGATTTATTAAAAGTAAAGTACACCTATCACACAACATCTTGGAAAAATACTGTTCCTTTATTTCAAAAACATTGTCAGAGTTGCCATATGCCATACGGTTTAAAAAGTCGATACCAAATATTTCACATTGCAAATATTAAAAATCATAATGATTATGTAATTTAACATGCTCCAACATGCTGTATGAACCGCATCTCGTTGATGTCTTGTAGCATGCAAACGCTTCCTTTTGCTAAGGTCACTCGCTTCATCGATAATAACGCTGGACTGAAAATGACGCCGTAAATGTCCATATAACAGGCGTCTGTTTTTTGAATAGAACGCACCTACAACCTTAAGGGACTTAGCTACTAAAAAATCATAAATTTAAGAATTTCAACAAGTGGTTTAAGCACCTGTCATTTTACGTAGCTAGAATAGTCACAATTGGACATGGGAACACATAAAACAACAGTTCTCATGCAGCTCCCGTACAGTAGATATTAATTAACCCGTTTTGGTATGTTAAGCACAAATTGTTAGAATTCGGCAGCAATTTTACTTTTGGTTACACTACTTGTTGAAGTACAGATGAATGGAATTATAAAACGCAGAAACTGCAGTTATATAACTTTCTGCCGACATTTCGGGCAAACTGCGTTAACTTACCAGTCTGTGAACGTTGCACAGAGCTGTTTGGTGTTGTAAAATTGGAATAACCAGACCACGAAAACTTGCCAGTCAAGTCTCCTGA